>JANIJG010007756.1:0-105091 GCA_024611175.1 Megaceryle torquata
TGAGGAGAGTGGAACTTAATGAGGTTCAACTGTAAGCCAGAAATGTGCCCTTGCAGCCAAGAAGGCCAGTGGTATCCTGGCATGCATTAAGAAGAGCATAGCCAGTAGGTCAAGGGAGGTCATCCTCTGCCTCTGCTCTGCCCTGGTGAGGCCACATCTGGAATACTGTGTCCAGTTCTGGGCTCCCCAGTTCAAGAGAGATAGGGAACTACTGGAGAGAGTCCAGCAGAGGACAATGAAGATGATTGAGAGACTAGAGCATCTCTCTTAGAAGGAAAGGCTGAGAGAACGGGGACTATTTAGTCTGGAGAAGACTGAGAGGAGACCTTACCCTTAAAGGATAGGTGCAGGAAGGGTGGAAATGGACTCTTTTGAGTGGTGCCCAGTGACAGGACAAGGGGCAATGGGCACAAGCTGGAACACAGGAGGTTTAATCTAATTAGGAGGAAAAACTTCTTTACCATGAGGGTAACAAAGGCCTGAAGAGGCTGCCCAGGAAGGTTGTGGAGTCTCCATCTCTGGAGATATTCAGAACCCACCTGGATGCAATCCTGTGTAATGTGCTCTAGGCAATCCTGCTTTGGTGGACAGGTTGGATTAGATCATCTCTAGAGGTCCTGTGCAACTCCAGTCATTCTGTGATTCAGAACACCATGCATGCTGCATTGCTTCTAACACATTGTAAAGCGCACAGGACTTGTGAGGTGCTTGAAGACTTTACCTTTAGGTATCAGAAGCAGCCGTGACCATTAATAGTGCATGTTAAGAGTCTTTCTCCATTCCTCAAATCAGGAGATCCTTGAAGAAAGCAATTTTAAAAGTAGCTAAACAAAAGAGTTTTTTAGCTCAATCATCATGCTTAACAAGTTTGATTACCTGTAACTTCTTTGCCTTACAGCTTTTGATTTCATTGTGTTTTCTTGCTTATAATTGTAGTTATTGCACAGCTAAGGCAAAAGCTTGAAAAACTGCAGAACAGCAAACTTCCAGGAAGTTTTAGAGTTCCCTATGATCCTGGGCTAAGAGCAGGAGCCCTAGTGGTAAGTATATTCTGAGCTCCTACAAATCCTTTTGGAAAAAAAATCTCCCATTTGCAAGTGTGTGTCATTTGGTAAAATTTCTTGCTAGTATGTCTAAAGGTCTTATTTCACTGTGAGTACAGTGACATTTCATAGACTCAGTAAGTTTTTGTTCCCAAACCTATTAACGCTTTTCTAAATATAATGACATGCCGCCACACACTAAAAAAACCCCATTAGCTCATAAAATCCTAGTCATGAAATGCCAATTACAATTTTTCCATTAGTTTGATCCAGTATTTAACCAGGTAACTGACTTTTTTTTTTTTTTTTTTTCCCCATGAAATACCTGTACTAAACTGTTTTATCTGACTTTAGGGGCTTTGGGATATTCAGTTTCTGCTCCTCCAGTTACTTTCTCTATCTCACCCTGATTCACATCTGCATTAAGGTTTAGATCCAGACCTTCATCTTACTAACAAAAATGTCTACCATAGCTGTTTCTGATTTTTCAGTATCTCTGTGTTGCTTTTATTGCTTTTATTAGAAAATACATTAAGATAACTTTAGAAATATATTAAAAGACACTCGGGATTTTCTGTGTTGCTGCCTACAGTTTTGTGGTGAGATTGCAGTGGCTTGTGTCGACTCAGTTAAATATAAGATTAATAAATCAGTGGATGTGTAGTGAAAGGGAATGGGCTCATGCATCTACTATGCAATGTGAGGTTTGGGTAAAGAAGCACAGTTGAAGGTCCTTGGTTTCCCTTGATGTGCAGCAAGGAGCCTACAAATAAAGAATCCCTTGATTTTTGTCTTAGTAAGAACAGACAAGCCATCCAACCCAAGGAACAGCCAAATAGTAGGGTACTCATTTGGTTAACTGATAGTGGTTGTCTAGATCTGGCCATGTTCCTGATGAATAAACATATGCCTTGATTGATGGGCTATAAGCTAGTCTATCTTCAAGCTGAGAGAGTTAAACACCTCCCAGTTAGGCATGACTGAGGTATTGTCAGGAAGTCAATTCAGACATTGTCTATTCAGAAATACAGAATTTGTGGCTTCTTAAATACTATTTTATTGATTGTTTTTCTCTCCCTTTAGTCTTTTGTGTACAAAAATTGCTGACTGCATGGCAAAATGTGGTTTTCAAAATAAAATAAAAGATCTTTCTAGATTTTTTAATTTTCCTTCACTTAGGAAATGTGCAGCCCTACCAGGACCTTCCTATATGAAGGAAGCACTAGATTTACAAGGGAAGGTAGTGATGTCTGAAAATAGATGGGTTAGGGCCTTTTATTTTTCCTAAATTTTATGAACAGAAACATTTGATGTAATAAACTTTACTGTTAAGTTTTCATTTAATCTTCATTCTAGCAAGTGCTATTTGTCCATAATCTTCAAACCTTGAAATTTGACCAGTGTAAACCGAATCAGTGTTTCTAATAAGTTCAAAGATTTAACAACCTCTTTCCTTTTTAAAAATAAGGGTGGTACAAACTGTTTTCTTTTAAACTACAAGCTCAGAACCTCAATCTATGAAATACTCTTCTGTAATGTCATGAATTCTGTCAGCTCTCCAATACTAATGTGCAATCTCTTATATTGTTTTAGATAGATTTATTGTACATAGTAATGTTCAACAATGAACCAGGAATTCCAGAATAGAAAGTACTGCATACTACAGTTGTATTAGACATAAATAGTTGAGAAAACATTTGAAATAATGCAATTTCATAAGTTTCAGTGCTGAATTTCTCAAGATTAAAAATGTAATAAAACTAAATAGGGAATTATTTTTCTTATTTTATGAAAGATTATGCTAAATTAGATTCACAAATGGCTTTCTCATCATGAATTTGATTTATTAAGGGAATTGAATCAAGTAATCTGGAATAACAGATGCTGCCAGAAGTCACAAGGGTGAATGTTGTGGTAAATTGCATTGAGCAATGATTATGCTCCAGTTTTGCAAAGCACCTGTTAGAGTGCTGTTGTGAGGGTCCATTACTTGCTAGTTTTGTCAGAATCTCTTATTCCTGGTTTAAAAGGTGGGTTTTTTCTGTCTGAAGCAGATTTACAAGCTAAATCCAGTTTCAGAGTCAAGGCATATTTTTGCTTTATCATGGACATGTTAAAAGTTGTGCAGGTTCAGCAAAGCCTTATATGGCAATTCACTACCATTCCTTACATGTGCTTTCAGTGTGTTTCTTGTGGTATAACTGATTGGAAGTTGGAAAACTGCTCTGTAGCTGGTGTGTGAAAAGGTTAGTTGTGTTGATTTTGGAATACAATGGCTGGTAATAAACATGTCTTTCACAGATAGAAAAATGTAAAGTAATGGCATCTAAGAAGAAGCCCCTCTGGCTTGAGTTTAAATGTGCAGATCCAACAGCTCTGTCAAATGAAACCATAGGCATAATCTTCAAACATGGAGATGACCTCCGTCAAGACATGCTTATTTTACAGGTATGATAGCTGAAATGTATAAAATGAATAATGTGAATATTTAAAGTTATTTTTAAATTGTTTTACTTTTCAGAAGCGTGTATACCTTATCTTTACTGTTCATATGAAATATAAGGTTGTCTTTTGTTTTTTAAACTCTGTATGTCAAGGCTGACAACAAAACTGGATCTTCTATCTTGTACTACAGTTTTTTCTGTTACTGTGTTGTGGGTTAACCCTGGTGAGATGGGGAGAGAGGAAAGGAAGAGTAAAAGCAAGAAAACTTGTTGGTCAAGATAAAAAGTGTTTAATAAGCAAAGGAGAAGTGGAAAAAGAGAATGAAAACAAAACAAGTGGTGCGAACGCAGTCACTCGCCACATCCCATGGGTAGACCAGTGCCCAGCCAGTTCCTGCCCAAAAGATGGTTAACCTACCTAACCCCCTTCCTGTCTCTTTTATTGCTGAGTATGACATTATTCAGCATGGAATAATTCTTTGGCTGATTTGGGTCATCTGTGTCTCCTCCCAACCTCTTGTGCACCCCCTGTCTATTCACAGTGGGGCAGTGAGAAACAGAGGCAGCCTTGACACTCTGCAAACACTGTTCATCAGTGTGTTACCAGCATTACTTTGGTCACTAACCTAAACCACAGCACCATACAGGCTGCTCTGAAGAAAATTAACTTCATCGCAGCCAGCCCCAGTGCATACTATTACCCTGTTTTCTCCTGCCATGTACCATACATGCTTCACATTTTGGTGTTCTAGAGAAGAAATATTATTTATTGTAATATGGTCTGGTTTTCTGATGAAGCATTTTTACCATTTATTTATGCAATGGGTGAAGTTACAAATGACAAATCAGTAGGTAGCATTGTTCTAGTAATATTTCAGTGATTGTTCTGACAAACTGGCTCATTATTTACTTTTGGGGATATTTATGGGAAAAAATGGACATACTTGCTAATGTATTTAATCTCAGCTCATGTAGAAATCATACAGTGTATTTATTAATACTTTATAAAGCAGTAGAGGTTGCCTGGGCACAGGACAGATGAGGAAATAAACCCTGGTTCCATAACCAATAATCATGAATTGTTGTACACTACCTGTATTTATATCTTGATCTGTAAAATAGACAAGTAAGTTTAGCTCCATCTCAGAAGTCTGGGTAGTATTATTTGTGCAAGTAATAAATAGTGTCCAAACATTTTGAAATAACAGCCTATACATTTGTTTTTACTAGATTCTTCGAATTATGGAATCCATTTGGGAAGCAGAATCCTTAGACCTGTGTTTATTGCCATATGGTTGCATTTCTACAGGGAACAAAATAGGTATGCGATCACACTTGCTGTGATTAGAAATTCAAAATACCATAGTTACATACAGTATAATATATAGTATTACAGTACATAGTTGCATGTAGGAGAACTATTATTGTATGCACCGTGGTCCTAAGATAAATAGCAGTTTATTACACTTCCTGTGAGCAGTCTTCAGCTGCATCTTAGCAATTGTTCCTGCCCTTCAGATGAGTGTCCTTCAACTGCTGCTGTAGCTTAACTGACTTGTGATTCCTGTGCAAGTCCAACCATTTGAATCCTGCTGCAGTATTGCCCTTCGGTAACAGTATTTGGTATGAAAAAGTGAGTGACTTACTCAAGTTGTGTTTTAATGTGTTGGTAAGAATAAAATAAGAGAAAATAGTTATATAGCAAAGCATTTATGTTTTTTTCCTGACCTAAAGCTTCATATCCTATACTATGTAGAAGCAACAGCTTTACTCAATAGGATGCTCAGGCAATGTTTTTCAGGGACCATGAGTTCCCACAGCACAGATGATCTATTTTCTAAAAACCATGGTGGGAAAATTCTAGTAGTTGCTTACAAAGCTTGTGGAGACCTGTGTGATGGTGCATAGAGCAACCTGATCATCTCCGGAAGAGTCCAGTTACATCCAGAAATGCCAAACTGGTGCATAATTTATATATCCTGATGGCTCCAAACTGACTCTTTGTGGTCGGATTTATATATATTATGTACCCTAGCACATCCACATTGCAGAGTTCCCTAGCAGCCAGAAAATACAGAATTGACTGTAGAGTCAGTTTTGCTGAGCAGTTCTTGAACGAGTGGTGGGAGGAAAACCTCTGCAGTGTAGAAAAATTGGCCATGCCCAAATGAAGCTACTGTGCTGAGGAAAATATTTAGGCTGGTATAAACAGTGTGTCAATGAGACAGATTAGCAAGTACAGCTCTGCTGTTTACTGAAAGCTTGAACATGTGTAAAAATTAGCAAGCTTTTTAATTCACGTCATCGTTGTAGCTGACAATATGGTAGTAACTGCATGGATTGATAAAATAATAATACAAATATTGCGGTGTGTCTCCCATGATATCCATCTTTTTAATTCTTTTATTTTTCAGCAATATATTTTGCTTTATGGATCGAACAATAATGAACTGAGTCACAGTAAAATGAAGAACTCTTTTTACTATATGTCTATAATGCACTTTCTCTCTAAAATCCATTGCCACATAAAATTTTTATCATAATTTCTTTTGACTTCCAAGATTTCTCAGCAATGCAGAAAGTCCAAACTCACTAATGAAATACTTGGTAGTGTGACAAAAAAGAGTTTCCTTTCTCCTAATATAAGTGTTTTAAAATTAAATAAATTGTGTTGATAGAATTCTAATAATAAAGGAAATGAAATGCTATATATCAAAATACTAACTGTAAAGATAAGGAAGGTTGGGTTTTTTCCTCTCCTTTAAGTATGTTATAAAAACTCCTAATTTTTTAGGGAGATTTTTAGGATTTAATTTCATTTTCTTTAAAATCATCTTAAGATGATAAAATATATTGAAGTAATGGAGGAAGGTGGAGGAACTCTGCCAGTGATCTTGCAGAATTCTGCCATTCTTGAATTCGAGTTACAGACTTCACTACCCTTTCATGAATTCTTAATTGACTGCCTATTCTCCTATTGCAAGGAAATAATAATTTATTTTCCTGTAAGCGTGATGGAGATGTAAGCACCACAGTAGGGACATGGTTAATCATGTAAAGACTCCTGTTCTGTTTGCCAAGAATACCTGCAGTCTAAATTAGTAATACCCAATGTGGGACACTTTGATGTACAGCTTGTGCTTGTTCAGAACAAAACCAAAGAGTAGTGGCATGCAAATGTTCTTTCACAATATTAATGTATGTTCTTCTTCCAAGCATCTTCTTCCCTCACTCATAGTATTTCTATGGGATTTGGGGCAGTTTTTGTGTGTTGACATAAGGACAGTACCCCATTCTGCACTGAGCACAAGGAAATAGCCAGGTGTCTTACACCTGGGGCTGGCATCCCCTTCCTCAGTCTGTTGAAGACACCTGCATTTAATGCAGTTTGCAGTTTTAAAAGCATCCATCCTCTCCATTGCTGCTGCCAAATAGACCTCTGTAGAAGAGACTTTCTCTTCTGTGTACACTGGTAAAACGTCATACCCTATTCCCTCTCCCTTTTACATGGCCATCTGTTCTTGGCTCTGTGGGACAATTATCACTACTTACTATGCTGCATCACTGCCAAATTTAAGAAGTTCAAGCTGACACTTAATATGAGTCACCTGCATTAGTACTGCAGATCCCCAGAAACACATAGGATAGTGCATTTACTGCTGTACTTCATCCCAGCTGAATGCACTCCAGCTGAGATCCTCTATCCCAGTTACTGCTGCTTTCTCTGGGACTAACCATACCTACCAAGAGCCATGTCTGTATTTAGAAGGTGTTTCCAGTAGAGCTATACTATGTCAGGAGATAATTTTTTTTTTACTGGGATACCTTTAAAGTATTTACTTAGGCAGAATAAGCTGCACAGCATTAATTATTTATAATAATTAATATAAAATATAAAATAATTTATTAACAGTTTATTAACAGACTTTTTCCACTGCTAATCAATATAGCTGTGCTGTGAGAAGGTTTAAATTCAAGGGGGGCAGGGGAGGGCAGAAGATGTTTCTTGCAACGGCTCTGCTCTCTTGGAATCAAGGAGGTGTTGGCCAGTAGAGGGAGATTTGTGAGCACAGGCAGGGGAAGCCTTTTCAACAGCTGGAATGTGATCTGGAGCTCAATCCCAGGAGGAAAACAACAGCTTGACAAGCACAGACAAAAATGCAGAGCATTTTAATTTAGTGATGTTGGCAGTAGGTTTTGGAGGTCCTATTTCCACAATAGTTTTATTACAGACAAACCCAGGCCGTTGTTAAGACAGAAGTAGTACCTCCAGGTATTAAGCCATTAATTCAGCCATGTGTGAAAGGCAGAGGCAGGAAGATATTACTGTATTGTTACTCTGTTACTGAAATATTTGCACATAATTCAGTAATTGCAAAAGGGTGGGACTGTGAATAGATAGAAATTCATCCATTTTGGAGGGAGAGTCAAACTGAAACTGAGTCAGAAACTGCTTTGAAGCACTTTGGGGAGAAAGGGATATTTTTGTTTGCTTGCTTATCTTGGAGCTGGAGATGAAGCTAGGCTTTTACTTAGAAGACGCTGTTGAACTTGAACCAGAGGAAGATACAGTATTTCCAGTTACCAAATAAGTTCAGTTAACACCTGACCTTCCCCCATACAGGCATGCTCAGTATGAGGGCAGGCGGCGTTTGATGGTCTTGGTTACTGTGCAGAGTTGTGTTGCGGGCTCCGTTTCTGCTTTTCACTCTAGGTTCCCTTTCATTGAATGCCGTGTTAGTGTGAACAGCACAAGGCTTTGTTTCTGCACTGTATCGCTGTGTTGTGCTGATTTGCCTTTGCAAGGATCTGTTCAGTTTAGGGGCAGACCTCTAGGCTGCAACAGCCAGAGCTTCCCACCAGCAATCCCACTGCTATACCTCACTGTGTACTGGTATTTCCAAACCTTTCTGTGCATATGCACACTTAAGCTTAAAGTGGATTTATGTCATGAACACCAGTTTCGTTCCTTTGCCACAGCTCTGGCAACACTTGCATCCCTAAGCTGCTGCAACCCTGCAGCTTCTTTTCAGTCCCTCAAATTTGTGAAGCTGGAGAGAGGCTGGTGGGAATGTGAATGGTACCTGGGCTTCTGCAGGGCATCAGGAAAGAGGATTTCCCTCTCCTTCAGAAAAGCCTTAGGCAGAATGTCCCCACTCATCATGCAATTCTTTCCATTTTAAAAGATTCTACATTCTCATGGGGGAGTTCAGGATGCCAGGCTAGTTATGAGCTCTGGCTGGTTTCGGCTGGGAATGAACACAAACCGCTGTTGCTTGTAAAATAAATTTCTGCTCACAAGCTCTGAAGTTCTGCAGTTGATCTGAAAAACACAGTTTCGTATTTAATTGTGCATATTTTTAATATGCTTTGATATATATACACAATAACTTCTTCTAACTTCTTCCTTGTTTTCTCTAGGAATGATCGAAATTGTAAAAGATGCTACAACAATTGCCAAAATTCAGCAGAGTACAGTTGGCAATACTGGTGCATTTAAGGATGAAATACTAAACCAGTGGCTCAAGGAAAGATGCATGATTGAAGAGAAGGTGAATTCTTTGATTTTTTTTAAGTAGGATTTTCAAATGCACCCTGCTAGTCTAGGAGCACAGAGCCCATACGGTTGTGTTTGTGTTACTTAGTGAGTTTGAAAAATCCATTCATTTTCCCTGTACGCAGCCGCGGGTGTCTGTGAAAGGGCCTTTAGCATCCAGCTGGCAGCTGAGCTTCAGAGAAACAAGATGCTTTAGAAATTACTCCTTTATCTGTGGTATTTAGAAGAGATGCATGAGGAGCATATTGAAAGTACAGCTAAGAATGCTGAAAGGCTGTGTAGTTTTAGAGGATTTAAATACAGGTTTGGGTACTCACAACTCTTGCTTAGGTAGGTCCACTGACCTACTAGAGTCTTCTGACATCTCTTTTTCTCAGAAAGCTTGGACAACTATATGCTTATTTGATTTGTGCTAAGGGACAGAGCCTGCTCACACAGTACAGTAAGTACAACACACGGCTGCAATCTTAATCTCTGCTGTGCAAAAGTGGATTTTATGACTGTTTAACTGCTGATAAATACATGTCGACAGAAAGGCATGTGACTTTGAGAATGACTGAATTTAGTTTTTACCATTGAAACATCTAACATCTCTCAAATTTATTTTTAGTTTCAGGCAGCTGTGGAAAGATTTGTTTATTCTTGTGCTGGATACTGTGTGGCAACATTTGTGCTTGGAATAGGAGACAGGCACAATGACAACATCATGATTACAGAAACAGGTGAGTTAATTTTTGAGTATTTCATAGAAGTGAGGACTGTCTATGATTTAGTACATTTATCTTTCATTTTAATAAATAACACATTTAACAATGAATGAACAAACACAATCCAGTTCTGCAAGCATTGCTTACAAGTTCGGGTCCTCTTGCAACATTGAAATGTATCATGACCCCTTTTGGCCTTCATATTTATCATTAATATTTCCTATCCAAGGGCAAGTTTGTTACAGACTAAGTAATGAAGAATGTAAAACAATTTTTTTTTTTAGTGTCTAGACAAAAAAATCTTTAAAAAGCAGAAAGCTGTTCACTTGTCTGCAGTGTAGGTATAGTTCTGATGGTGTTCAGTGAAATTGTAACTGTGTCAGAATTCAGCTGTTACTGGCCTATTTTCACTCGTGAGGAACATAATTGCTTTATATACCATTTTAGAAAACCCTAGAAAATAAGTGTACATGGAATGTGTTGGTTTTGCTACTGAATTCTGTGGGGTGCTTGCATTCCTCCTGAAAAAAAATGCAGGTTTTTTGTATTACAGACCTTGGGAATTATTTCTGTAGCTTCACACTGCTTCATCCCTGATTTTACTTATCTGTGGAAGCCCCAGAAGTGACTCCAGAATAAGCAATAGATACGGACGAGTTTTGTTTGGTCTAAGAAATTCACTTCCAGTTTCATGATCCTCTTGCTTCATATTTCATCTTTACATAATGCTAAGAGACATAAAATAGTTTCAGGCTTAGTTAGAAGGCTGTATATTTAATATTAATCATATTATAGTTTAAGTTCTAACAGTTAAAGGCTAGAGAGAAGTAGTACCCTGAAGGCAGAAAGGAGCTAATTGAAGACTCCAGTAAAAAAGTTCACCAGATGTCCTTGAGGAAAAGAAAACAAAGATATACTTTAATTGAAATGTTATATATAGTATAATATAATACAGTGTTGGTGCCCGTTGGCAGAAAATGAGGGACAGGTCAGTAGAAAGGGAGACAGAAAAAGAAAGATTACTTGGTTGTGGTCAGGAGCAGGTTTGCCTTAGAGTCTTTAATGGAAGCCAACTTGAGCAACCTAAGCCAGAAGGTGATGTCTGTCTGAGAGGTCTGCAGAGAGTGTCAGATTTGATAGGTTGGGAGGACTTGAAAACTGACTGAAATGTTGCAACATTTGAGGATGTTCTGCTTACAGATCACTGTTCAGTATCATCTTACATTTTTTGATGTTTTATCTTTTTTTATACCTGGACCATTATTGCAGAGATATGTTTTTAAGTAACCATGCTCTTTTATCCTTACACCTTGTTTGCCAGTGAAAGTAATAAAGTAA
The DNA here is from genome assembly GCA_024611175.1 of Megaceryle torquata. Lineage (NCBI taxonomy): Eukaryota > Metazoa > Chordata > Aves > Coraciiformes > Cerylidae > Megaceryle > Megaceryle torquata. Next base: position 11,090 of record JANIJG010007756.1, read on the forward strand.
TCTGAAGAGCAGCAGCACACTCCAGTCCTGTAGGTGTAGTTATCCTTAAAAAGGGAGGTTTTCATCACTTTCCTGGGAAGTGATGCCCTGCTACAATCTCAAACTTATCCAAAGACTGACAATGCAAACTTACTCTGGTGGTCTAGAAATTAGTAATGCAAGTCTGTGAGTAAGAAGCATGTTTTAGTGAATGACATTAGCCAAGGGGCTGGATAGCATTTAAAACATAATCCACAAGCCATGTTGTGATGTGATGTGATGGTAGCTCATTGTTATGAATGTGAGGCGCAAGCTTTCCTTGGTTGGTTTTTGAAAAGCTATGAGCAATGTTTAGAAAATACAGCAGTTCTGCCAGGTTTTTAACTGCCAAGGTTAAATAAAAAGTAATTTTGCCAAAAGGACAGAATTATATATTAAAAAAAAAAAAAAAAAAGAGTCTTTAGAATTATTGTGAGTACAAGTAAGCATTCTTGGCAGGTTATTGTATTTGAGCATAACTGTGACTTCTTCTCTTTATCAAGGTAACCTTTTCCATATTGATTTTGGCCATATTCTTGGGAATTATAAAAGCTTCCTTGGAATTAATAAGGAGAGGGTTCCTTTTGTGCTGACTCCAGATTTTCTGTTTGTCATGGGGACTTCTGGAAAGAAGACAAGTCTCCATTTCCATAAATTTCAGGTAAAGAGTGAATATCTATTTGCAAATCAATTAAGCAATGTTTTTTACCCTCTCAAATGAACATTAGTGCCTTAGTTTTCAAAAGTCTAGGCTCCTGGGTATTACATTAATAAAATTTCTTAAATCATAATGCAATTCTGGGATATTTTAAGCCCAACTAAGAGCAAAAATTATCTGTAGGATTATGGGAACTAGAACTCCAACATCCACAAAACCACAATGAAGAGCTTCAGTTAGCAGCAGACCAGATAGGCAGCCTTTGCTTTGTTTCTTGCCTTGTTTGAAAATACGCTGTAGCAGGCTTCAGTATTTGTGCCATTAGAGGAGACTCATAGCACTAAGCAGCACCTTCTTTGTAGTACGAGCAGGTGCAAGGCATTTCTCAGCTGGCTTTGACAGTGTTGCTCCCTCCTGTTTCTGCCCTCATGTTCTGGGGCCCTGACTACTGCATCTGAGGAGAAATCTGCAGTGACCTTAAACTACCTTGTTCTGGTTTTGTGAAGTGGACGCGCTTAACGCTCTGAGAGAAGAGAATCGTGTTAAAAATCTGTTCTATTGCAGCTTCTATTTGAAATTGAGCCCCTCTGAAACAGCTGTTTTTCAAGCTTGTGTAGGACCTGCATGAGGAGGGTGCAAAGCAAAATTCTGTTTAGTATGTTTAATGAAATGGCTGAGAACATGGCTGAGCAGAATTAAATGGATGTCTGGGGTGTTATTCCTGTGCTCATCTTTAAGGACTTTAAATAAGTGCCTGATTTAGAGAGCAAGTTCCCTATAATACCACAAGAAAAAGTCTCCTCCAGAGTGTGAGTCAAAGCAAAAGCCTAGCTTAGATGTTCTGGATTCCCTGTGGATGAAAAATCTCTATCCTGGCAAGGAGTCTGGTTTTCTAACCTGAATACCTAATTTAGGTTCTTATTGTTGGCTAGTGAATGTATTCCTTTGAACATACACATGATTGTCCAGCAAATAACAAATCAATTGTCAACCTTCATCCCAGATTTCTTAAAAAAACTGAAGAACCAGGTGAGATTTTTGAGTCTTTGCTTTGCACAAGGACTAGCGTTGTCACAGTGCAGGTGTCTTGAAGGGGGCTTGTAGCTCAGAAGATTGAAGAGCAGAGTGGGTTTTGATGTGGGGGAATTTGGACACTTCATATTATAAAAATGCCTGATCTTTAGAGTACTACTACTTAGGACAGATTGAAGCTCTCAAAATAATTATTCTTTATTCTCTATTGGACAACAGGATTTTGGTTTCTCCTCAGGTCCTCTCATTTTGCCTATGGCTCAAGTTAGCAGCTTTCTTCTTAATCCCATGTTAAACATCTACACAGCCTTGACAAATACATATATGCTATTTTTGGTTCTTTTTACCTCTCTCAGAAGTGTAAACATTAGTTTTCTTGGAAGATGTTAACTCAAAACTCCATCCAGTTCCTGTCTGAGTAAGTAACTTTAACAGACAGATTTTAAAAATCTGTAAGGACTGCCTTTGAGATGCAGTGATGCCAGGTTCTTGACTGCATAATTGTTTTTCTCTCTCAGACACCCACAGTAGTGAGATGCATCTTCCATAGAGAAATGTAAAACCTTCTTTGATATAACTATAAAGTACTTTCATCTCTTTCAAGGGAAGCAAAACACACACTACCTCTTGTGACAAGATTTTCCTGTTTGAAGTTGGTAATACATAAGTAGAATTTATTTGTTGGTGGTGGTGGTTTGTTGGTTTGTTTTGTTTTGTTTTCTTTTGGTTTTTTGTTTTCCCCTGGTGTCATGAAGAGAAACTAATCCCTGTGATAAGACGATGGTGTTTTCTGTTGTAAATTGTGCTTTGAGCATTGCAATTTATCTTCTGCTTTGCTAGAGCTAACCTAACATTAGAGTTCAAAAATATAATCTTATTTTAGGACAGAATTTATTTGGAAAACAAGTGAAAGATTTAAGGGCGCAGGCAATCGAAAGAAATAAACTCTACAGACACATCTTCAGTGTAGCATCTTCCCTTCCTTAGTATCTTCCTCACCTGTCTGGTTGGTTGACCTGATGTTGCTGATAAGATCAATGATGTCAAGATTATTTGTGTGCTTCTTACATAAACCTTGTAAAAAATAAACGGTGCTCAAGCAGATGAGATTTGGTGGAACTTTATGTTAAAATATATGTATATCTTAAGAATTCTTTAAAATTAAATTAATATACATTTGTGGAAATGTTAAATAGAATATTTAATCAGGTGAAAATTATTATTGCTTTAGCTTGGATTTTAATAGCAACAACCTCCTGGGAAATATTTTTCATCTTTTTATATTACTGCATTGCAGGCCTAGTTTAACTTTCTAATATATGATTGATTCCTTCACTGCATTATCTTCCTTAAGATGTTATTTCTAAAAGTAAATGAGTAATAAATTTAATATAAGAAATAATCATTTCAGTTTATGTATTAGTCACTTGGCATTAAATATCCTTTTAGAAAGCATTGCATGTTTCTCCAAGCTGCAGGAATTTCATTCTTCTGAAGGTTATGTTGTTAAGCACAAATTACTTATATATGCAAGTTAAAAAGCTAATAAAAAAAATAATCTATGGAATCCAGTATGACAGTACATAAACATAAACCTCCTACAGCAAGGCAGTGTGCCTGAAAACTAGAGCTGTCAGCTGGAAAAATTTCTCAGAACACAAAGCCTGAAAAATCTTCTCCATTAAATAAGCTGTCACCTCTGCAAAGTTAATAGACATATATATAAAATGAAGAACAGTCCCCTGGAGGTGCTGCTTTATTCAGTATCACTTGCCAGGCATGGTCTTTAAATCGGAATATACCAGTTGGAAAGGAAGACGATGAATTATTGCTGTCTCTTTTAACAGCCACAGAAAGAGATAATATGACAGGGAAATTAATTTGAAATTTTGGTGAAGCTAAGGTTTTGTGCCGTAGTAATAAATATAATATTATTAAAAAGAGCCTTTAGCTTGTACACCAGAAGAGTACTTGTTGCCCCAAGGTGTGGTGATGAATGAAGTAATACCGACTGATGGATGCAGACGTTTGCTTCGTGTTTCTGCTCAGGTGAATGGCTCTGCTGGATCTCCTCTGACATGCTCAAGGGATTGAATAGTGTTGGTTAATGAGAGCCCTGTGAAATTCCTACACCATTCCTATCAGTTCACCTTAGCAATTAACAAAAATTTCTTTTCTTTTGTAGGACGTATGTGTGAAGGCTTATTTAGCTCTTCGACATCACACAAACCTGCTGATCATCCTGTTCTCCATGATGCTAATGACTGGAATGCCCCAGTTAACCAGCAAAGAGGATATTGAATATATCCGGGATGCACTGACAGTAGGGGAAAGTGAAGAAAATGCCAAAAAGCATTTTCTTGATCAGATAGAGGTTTGCAGAGATAAGGGCTGGACTGTGCAATTTAACTGGTTTTTACATCTTGTGCTTGGAATCAAACAAGGAGTAGAAAAGCATTCTGCTTAGCATTTTATGTAAATTAACTGTGGGTGTGAATAGGAGGTTAGTGAATCTATATGTTATTTGTGAATTCTGAAAAAATCAGCAGTCAAAATTGCCTTTACTTTGCTGGCAGCTTAAATAGATCTTCTAAAAAGGCAAGGACTTTTGCTTTGCCCCTCCAGAAGATCTTCAAGATCTTCCTTCGGTTAAGATTTTTTTTATGTCTAATGACAATTCAAGTTGCTGGATTCTTTTAACTAGTTGCTTTGCTGATGTGGCCTGCATTTTTCTTGGTTTCTTTAGTAATTATTTCAGATAAATATGAAGGAGGAGCATGAGTAAGATGATAACCTGCAAATTCAAATAGAAATACACTATACATTACCATAATTATTTATGCAGGTCAAGCCCTTCAGAAGCAGAAGAATGTGTTTAAAATCTGTGGTTATATTGAAATCCCTGTGGGCAACTCCTTTCCCAGGATGGCTTGAGCTCAGGTGTTCTTCACCCATATCCTTCTCTTTTGTCCCTTCCTCAACACTTTATCCTTTTCATATTTTTAATATGTTGTCAGTAGAAAACAGCTTTGGCTTGACCACTAGAGGAAACTACTTGCTGTTATCGTAGCCTCCTGACATAATCAACTGAGTTTGACTGTCCTGCCTGGTAAGCTTCATAGTTATCTGGAAGCTCCTCAGGTTTGACTCTGAAATTCTGAAGGTTTAATTTTGAAAGGTATTTTACTGTACTTTTTATCGGGGGGCGTTCGTATTACATTACAGATTATATTCTTACTGTATAAAGTTACTAAAATTCCACCTGTAAAGTAAAAGCTTTGTAGAAAAAGCAAAGGTACTTCTGTATTCCTCAGAGAAAACTCCTTATCTAAGAGTAATTGACATTTTACCAAATATTTGAGAAGTCCAAAGTTATTTATTCTTTGGTGATATATTTTCAGGATATACCTAGAAGGAATTAAATGTAATCTTTGAAATTGTGTATATTTTGCTATTTATTCTTTAATTCCCTGAGAGACTATACTACTGAAAAGCTATTTATGAAAGAAAAAGAATCCCTATCTTTAATTTCAATATTTAAACAAGGAAAAGATGGTCAGTGTTAAGTAGGATTTAAACTTCTCTACTGTAGGATGCCTGCAGATCATAAATTCTGCCTATGGTAGGAAAGGAGAAAAAAAAAAAAGTGAGTTAGTGTTTGACTTGAATTATTATAGTATACTTCCTGCTAATTGATTTTTACCAAAGAGAGAAGATGGCTTACAGTATTGCTTTTTTGCACTTGTACCCATGTAATTTCTTCTTTCATTGTAGTGTTACACGGGTTTTACATTACCTATAAATGATTAACTGAATTTTTAAATTCTGTTATAATTTGCTTTGATCATTTCACAGAACTATTAAGATTTTAACTACTGTTACCATTACTACTGAGTGTATTCTTGAAGGATTTTTAATAAATGTACTGTAATTGGTGTCTCAGTTATGAGATACAGCCAGTCTATTCTTGAAATGCAGATGTGTAATTGGTTACTGTGCACAGCTATTTTTGATGTATATGGTAGGCTCTAGTTAAGGAAATATAAAAGGTTAAAATGTAGAATATTTTGTTGTTCTGTTACATTATTATTCTGTGCAAGATAGGCTTAAGACCATACTAAAAGATCAAGTAAATGGTGAATATTGTTTGTAAAATGATATTTTTAGATTTGTATTTTATAGACCTGAAATAAATTGACATGTTCTATTCAGTTGATTATCATTCATGAATAAGTAGCTTAGCCCAAAATGCGTGTAAATATTTTTTATCCAGTTACTTAAAGACTATATAATCTCAGTAACAAAATCATATTCAAAGTCCCACTCAGAAGAATTGTTTTAGTTCCATATTAATAACTCCATATGATGTCAGATGTCTTAAATTTTAATAGTATTTTATATTAGAATTGCAATTATTATAATTGTAAATTGTGAATATAATATTTCCACTTTCTAAGAGCACTTTATTAATTCCTGGTCTGTTCTAGAAAGAAAAATTGGAAGATTTTTCAAAGTTCCTAGTTTTAAAAAGTAAGTAAATCTACATACTGCTAAATTTAACTCCAGCATGGGGAAATAAATTCTAATCACAACTTGAAGAGAAACAACACTCTGGAAGCAGCCTCCATTCTCAGAAAAGATCTACAAGAGATCTGTACCCAGAGGAAAGCAATTTAGTCCTGCACTAAACTTACACTGATGATTTATATTGGCAGTTTGCAATATGCTAGATTTAATTGTATATAGTGGTTGTTGTAGACCTCTGAAACACCTCCGTGCTCAGCTAATGAGCAGACTTTTTCATGGCTTTCCTTGCCCGTGAAGCCTATGGCTGGGCTGCCTGGGCAGTGCTAAGCTGCCTTCTGTTTTCCTTTGAACACCTCCTCTGCGCTGGGCATTGGGTGTTTGCCAGCTGGACTTCTGGGAGGTCAGAAGTTCCTTTGTGACCTGTGCTAGATTGTATGATCCTGCTCTGGCAGGGGGGTTGGACTCGAAGATCTCCAAGGTCCCTTCCAAACCCTGACACCCTGTGATCCTGTGAAACATAGCTGCCAAATCTTTTTACCTACAAGCTATTAGGCAGCTTACCAGCACTTTTATAAATAGCTGTGCATTCATACAGCTGATTATCTGTTGGCTTTCATGTGCCTCTGGAAACTTCCACCCACAACTGACTGTTTTCTGGCAAGCCCAGACTCAAGGCAAAACAAGGCAGAGATGTGCTTTGAGGCAGTCCAGCTTCAAAGTGGAAGAGTGGAATTGCTTTTCATGTGCAGGGGTGGGCATGAATAGATGTCAGCCCATCCCAGGGCAGAATACAGCTGTTGCTTTCCACAGTGGTTACGTACCCAAGGCCTGGCAAGCTGGAGCTTTAGCACAGCTGCCACTGCCAGTGCAAGAAGCTGAACCACAATTTCCTGAGTTTGGGCCTAATGTCTTCAAGTATGTAAAGGCACCAGCTCTTCATAACAGCTGGTTTATAAGGGCTATAAACCATGAAATGTAATTTAGTCACTAGCCACATTTTTGACAGGCTCTAAGAGACAAAATTACTAAATTTTCTGATTAGGTTTCAATTATTATACTTGTCTCCTGTTAGCCATAAGATGATTTTTTTAAATTATTATTTATAATGGCTACCTTTTTTTTTTTTTTAATTATTTATAATGGCTACTTTATGATGTATTATATTTTCTTGGTAGTCTAAATTCACATTACTGCTGCACCTAACAGTGGAAATTTGCATCTATTCTAGAGTCAGAGCCTCAGGCTTGGTTGTGACTGACATATACCTTGGCTCCAGCAAGATCATGGAGAAGTTGGTTAGCAATGAGTGTGTCCCCAAGGCTCCAGTATAACCATGTGTCAGGACAGGAAGAGAAGTTGAAAGGGAGCTAAGGTATACAGCATGATTGTATTTAGAACTTCACTGAATACACTGGTTGCACTTGTTCTCTAAGAAGTATGTATGTAATCTATCATTAGCTGAATATTTAGACTTATTTAACACAAATTCAGCAGTTTCCTCTAAGATGTGACCAGTACAGAAATACAAACAACTTGACTTGAGAAAAATGTTAGGGGACATTATATGTCTGTTAGGGTTTTTTCATTACAAACCTTTTTTACTGTCTACTAGCAGCATTCTGCAAATCTGCATGAGTAGTCCCAATGATTACGTAGATTACAAACTCTGTGCTGATGCTTTTCTAACACAGTTTGTGTGAAATAGTCTTGAAAGTAAGAAATCATTAAAAGTAAAATCTGGGATACCAAACCACCTGCAAGCTCTGGGGGACCCTTTGAATATCCCAGCAACACTGAAGTATCTGAAGAACACCGATGTGCTTTCATGAATCTTCTGATTGCAGCTTACACAATGTGTGTTGGAAACAGCACTACAGAGATCTCCTGTTCTCCTGGACAGAAGTCTGCCAGGAGAGGTTCCTGCCATTCTCACCCCACTTCACTTTTAGGAAGCAGAATTGTTCAGAAAAAAAAGTACCAATATATTTTTAAACTTCGTGACATGTTTACAGAAAATAAGGTTCATGCTGGAGAAGAGACAGCAGTTTGCAGTTAAACCATTATTAATAAGGACTAATCAAAGATACAAATGACATGGTTATAACCTTGTACGGTTCCTACATCATTATGTCATTGGAGAAAAGAAGTATTGGTGACCTGTTCTAGTATGATAGAGGGAGATGGTCAGTAGGACATGCTTTTTCCTGGCTTTTTGAGCATCATGGGTCTCCCATACTCAGTGAGAATGAGGCTGGTGTCTTGCCTGTTGATAATGAGCAAGTGGGCACTTGACAAGAAAAACTCTTTCCTTCCTACCCCTGGGAATGTTTTTTGTTGTTTCAGATGGTGCATAGCAGCATTTAACATGGCAAGAGCCCTCCACAGGCTAGGGAAGGCAAGTAGGCAGTGTCTAGAAAAAAAGGTACCATTTCTTAGGTGATCTCCTGGGGATGCAAAGAAGAAGCTGTCACTTTGGAAACAGCAGCAGCACAGTGCCAGAAACACATGCCAGTTAATTTTAGCTAACAAAAGAGACCTGCGTATGGCAGAAGTGCTATATCTGGCTAAGTATGAGCACATCCCACGCTTCAGTGCAATCTCTTTAGGAGTCACAGTTTGCAAGTGCTGGTCGTGCTCTCAGAGCTGTAGTGTTTATGGTCAGAGTTTACCACCGATTCATTTGCTAAGTGCATGAAAAGAAGTGGAAAATAATAATCTGTAGATAGCAGCATTTCTTGAGAAAATAAACATTGAGTAGATACACAAAGGTCAAATCTAGTGTAGTGAAGAATAACCAGTCAAGGTCCCTGAAAGGGGAAAGCAAAAGAAATGTTAATGGTCCATAGTACAAAACAGTTTTAAAACTACAGCTCAGACTTTGTACCAGATCCTCCTTTGCCTTTGAATATATCTTCCTTTATTGAGACTAATTATGCTGCAAAAGACTACGAGGGCTATGACTGTAAAACTCACAACATCTGCTGCCACAATGTAGTTCCATAATGAAGAGATCATTAACAATTCAAGATACAGCCAGAGATAAACTTTGCTCAATATATTTACCATTAAATTACCTGAGATGGCAAAATAAATGCAAAGAAACAGTCTTGTGCTTCTTCTCCCTGTCAACCAGCAAGTGTCTGGGGTTGGTATTAAACTCATCACATGGGGAAGTTATTTCTCATCATAATGGAAATGGTTTTTTCTCTGAAGCGTTTGGACCTGGCCCCTGTCAGGGACAGGACATTGGCCCGGGCAGACTCTGGCTCTGATGCAGGATGGCAGCTCTTCTACGCAGCTGTCAAATGTCTCAGAACAAAAGAATCTTGGTGAGATAAACAGGTCTCCTCAGGAAATGTTCTCCCTCCAGCCAAAGGTATCCTTCATTTTGATAAAGATCATGACAGCATCTCTCTTTTACAAACCTGCTCTTTCCCACAGAATATGATGTATTTTCCAAACCTTATAAAACAGTAATTTTGCCTGCCTGGAGAGAAGAATACCCAGAGTTATCAGTAATTTTAAAGCAGTCTGAAACTGAAACACTCTAGTCAGGGACCCTCCAATTTAAGGTGATGCCTCATGCAAAGACAAGCAATTATTCTTCATGCCACCACAGACCGTGCGTTCTAGGGAGATGCTAAATAGCTAAACATTCATTTTTCAGAGGACCATCTTTGGGACTCTGTCAACAGCACACCAAAGTGAGGAAAAATAGTGGCTTCTAACAAGACCAGAGTCTTGAAGGTCCTGTGGAGACTGACACCACCTTCACGGGGATTATGTGGCTATTGGGTGCAGCTGCACCTTTCCCAAGTCGTTGGAGACCTAGTAGCACAGGTCTGGCAAAAATGGGTGTACAAGTCAGGGTTTAAGACCCAGGATGAGCTGTGTGTTCTTGGGCTTTGAGGCAAGGGTAAGCATGTTGCACTCAGGGCCAGACCAAAAGCCATTTGAGGACAGATTCTCTTCCCATCACTCAGCTTTTCTGAAAAAAAAAAGAAAGGTAGACCCTCAACCCTCCATCTGAGGAGGGAATGGCACCACTCACCCCCCTCAAGTGCTCTGAGTGCACAGCAAACACCACCAGCAGGGTTTAGACCTCAGCAGATAAGGTACATTGCTGAAATGAGCCTTTCACAGACTTCACATAGCTGCTGTGCACAACTGTAATTCATTAACTCTCTGTTAGTCAAGTGTCCCTCTCAAGGATTTGAGGACTTCATCTCTTGGAAGACTTTTTCCTAAAGTCTAATTTATTCCCAGTATTATTCTTTTCTTATTTTTCCCCTGTTTTCTTCTGTAAATGCTAACATGAGCTCTTCAGAGAGTAGTGTGTGTGCTCATAAATCTTTACTTATCCTTATATAAAAGCTAGTTCAGTTTACCCTGTCTTCTGGAGTTCTGTATTCCAATAAGCCATCTAAACACGGACAACAATGTAGAGCATTAGGATTTAAACAAAAGAGCAAGAGAACTGTTCTCACAATGTTATTAGCACCAGAAGAAAGGAACCAACTGTCTTCAAGAGGTCTGAAACACAAGACCCTCACCCCAAATTGGAGATTAAAACCCTAACTCATCAAGTAAATTAGTGTTGCCTTTTTAAACTCCCTTCTCCTGTCCCCATTTGTACACACAGTTGACTTACTCTGAAAAGCCAGCTGTGGATGTGCACATAAATACACATCTCTTCATGACTGCTCCAGTGGTGTCCCCTCTAACCCTCCACTGCACCTCCAAGAAGGTCATCACCATTGATTCTCTGCTCTCTCTTAATTATCTGTTGAACTGCTTTCCCACAGAGCCCCATATTCCTTTTCTATACCAGGCCTACAAAGTTCATCCAGGAAAAGAACAATGAGCACCCCAAAAAAAGTAAAGTGTTCTTCATCTACCTCAAGTTTCCCAATAAAGATTTAAATGAGCTGCAGAGATCTGTATGTGAAGGAATATTTTTATGACATCAGCCACCCACATATATTCTTGGAAAAACTCAATTTATGCAGAGTTGTCTTTAGTTAATGCAAAACTTATCTTCACAGTCCTTAAGTACTGATGCTATCAGGACTATTCAATGAGAATAAATGCAGTTTTTAAAATATAAACTTAAACTTACCTTTTTTTTTTTTTTTTTTCCCTCCTCATTGGTAGGTAAAGCCATAATGTGAATGATAATTCCTTAGTGCTGCTTAGGATATTTGCCCCTATTCCTCGGTTCTATTTGCTTGCTGTTGCTTGGACCTCAAAATCTAAAACCAGAATAGACTATCCACTTCTTACAGCCAAGAAATACAGAGCTGAATGCTAGGAAAGGAACCAGCTCTCAAAAATGCAGGTAACTAGAAACGCTGTCAACACCTACACTGGGAGAAACTTGCTAAAAAATCTCCTCTCTGTGAATCTCATTAGAAAAGGGATTTAACAGCAAAATAAATCAGGAAACGCTATGCAAATAACCTTCAAGCTGCTCCAAGATGCAAAGCACTGTGAGACCAAGCTTTCCCAAGCTTAATGCTCTGTAGTCACTCCCCTGATTGCTGTTGTCAATATTTACTCCCCTGATCACTATTATCAATGGGCTCAAGGTGGTAAAGGAACTTTATAATGAATACACATTTGACTGGAAAACTGGAGAAATCTTAATGCAGTTAGTACAGTAGTAACAGAAATATAGCCCTTCTCCAGGATAACTAAAACTCAAAACCAGCAATTATGTGGGTCCATCACAGTCTCATTAACCCAGATGGTATCATGTATGCATCCTGTCCAAAACTGTGATCAACCTAGCTAGTGACATCAGCAACTGGAACTGCTGAGAAGCAAGTTAGATACTTTCAGTACTCCTCGTAACGCAGTGCTTCAGAGAGTACCTTTAGTATATCATCTTCACAAGAGTTAGGCCAATAAAAAAGATACATGGAAGAGTCTTTATCATAATTGCAATATCCTAATTTGCAAAACATTGAAGGTAAAGTACAAGAAATATCTGTTAGTGTAATTTACAAGATCAAGAGAATATAACGGGAATCACATGAAAGCAATTAAAAGCACCATTTTGCCAAAAAGATGTTGAAACCAAAATACATATGGTAACCTGCCAGGATTTGTTTAAATACAGCAGATATCACATAGTTCACAGCAAGACCTTCCAAAAACTTCAACAGTACCACAACCTTTGAAACACAATTTAAACAGCACTAGAAGTAGACAATGTGCTGGCACCAGTGAGACAGCACTGTTACAGGGAGAAGCTACATGAGTGCAGACAAGGGCACAAACATCCATATTGCAACGTTTGTGTTCAAACGGGGAAAGGAAGTATTTGTAGATGTCAGAAATTTTAGAAGCCCACAAAGGGCATGATTTAAAAGACATAAAAGCATGGCGTGAAAACATATGGAAGTCCATAGGAAAAAATACCATGCTAGAAGGCTGAAAAAAACCCCACCATGTGGAGACACACAAACAGGTAATGTCTCCAAACTGCTCAGTGCCTACGAGAAATTAAGATAAATTGAGAGCAATGAGGCAATTAATCTTTTAGGACAAGCAGTACTTTAGGAGAATTTAGGAAATCTGGTTAACTTGCAGAAAGACAAAGTATTCTTGGCTACCAGTGACTTCTGAAAGGCAGAAACAAAGTTAACTCTGTAGAGTATGGACTGTGGAAACAGAGTACCCAGTCACTGTAACTAAAATACCTCAGTGGCTCTGAAAGAGATACCCAGGACACACCTCAGAATGGTACAGGGAAATATGGGCTGTGTACTTCCCCAGCAAGAATGATCAAAACCAGAGACAGTTTCCTCCATTCAGAACACCAGAACTGGAACTCCAGGAGCTTGACAGCAATGCCTGATGCACCCAACAGAACACAGCAGGAGTTGGCACCTGCTCTTTCTTAACTTGGAGGAAACCATTACCTGCTGATAGGTGATTCCTATGGTTATTTTTCAAACTCAATGAAACAACATGGAAGCTGACAATACAGCAAATCAGGCTGTGACAGAGCCCTACAAAGCTCCCAGGTTGTGAGGGGAGAGGTGTACAATGCAAGAAACTTCAAGACTTTTTCACATCCTATTTGACTAAATTTTTGACTAAAAATACAAGTTTCTGGGAGCACGATGGTTCTTCTTAACTTGCCGTGTACTGTTTCCTAAAATCTATGGTTTGTAAAGCCTTCTACCAAGCTAAAGCAAATGTCTGCCATGGAACAGGTGAGTGTAGGTAGCCAAATTTTAGCTCCAAGCCCAGTGGAAGAATCAAGAATCCAGTCCCTGCACACAGGCTATATTGGCATCACTCAATCCCTGTCTGCCTGATCAAGAAACTAACCTGCAAAATGCTCTTCTAGCACTTTTACCAACACCTAAACATTAACACATAGTAACTTGCTTAACTGAGTAAGTGCAAGAAAGAAAAGTAAGGTGCTATCTGCCACCAGTCTCAAAATTTTGCAGCAGTATCCAGTCTAGGAATTAATCTATGCTCAGTGGCTTTCTTGATTAAAAAGGCCCTTGAAGGAGGGACAGCTGGCAGTAGAGATGCTATAGGACAAGTTTTTGCTAGAGTCTGCAGACAGTTTCAGTCTAATTTCAGTTAAAATGACATCAAGGTGCTGAAAGCTGAGAGTTGGGCTGAAACCTCTTGGCTGTAGCTTAATTTCTTCACTGTTCTCCCCAAATAAAAGCATCTTTTCCTTAATGCTGAACAAGAAGTGTGTAAGGAAAACAGAACCGTTCCTGTAAAAGTAAGAGTGTGTATTAGATTATTCTTGAGTGCCTACCTTCCAACAACTGGTTTGTGGTTTCCACTTTTCTTAATGCCACTTTATTCACGGAAAAAGGGCTCTGTTTGAAGATGCAAGCAAATACCTTCCTGGCAGATAAGTGGACGAAACATGATTTATGCCTTGGAGAATGTTCATACCCATGAGTCGCCATGTGGCAGTGTTTGCTAGATAAGGGATCTGCAGTGAATTGATTCAATAATAGTCAACAACAAATACCTGAAGGATTTAACAGATCTGTACAGGATGGATGTTTCAGACATGCACAGCCTGCTCTTCATATTATTTCTGGCCCAATGGACAGAAAGCTGAGAAAGATACAAAAATAGTCAAACAGCTACTAATCAAAGCAAATTAAGGTTGTCAAGATCTTCCCTCAGTTTACTGAATTACTGAAAATAAGCAAAATCTGTGAGTTTTTTCTAATGCCAAGAGTTATTAATCAACATTTGTTCACTGGAAGACAAGCTAGAAATTGTACCATGCTAAAAAAAGTGTCAAATCACTTAAAAATTCAACAAGAAATGTCAGTATTGTGACAAGAAGCCTAAGAAGATCTGTCCTCACGGTAATTAAATTAGTGGAGGACATCATTTTTAATGCACACTGAAGGGACAAGGAAACTCCGTGCTCTCAGTTGTGCAATATGCTGCCAGCCATACTCAAACAGCAAATGAAGAAGAAATGCAGTATTAGCAAGTCCTGGGAAATTCCTGCTTACCATCTAAGAGAGAAAGCTGCAATATAGTCATCACAAGCACAGATGATTTTTCATGTTTTGGCTATACCTACAAGAGCCAAAACCAGCACTTGCTTCACATGGTAGAGAAGATTTAAACACACAAGGAAATGATTAGAGTACATTTTGACAATGTTAATAGCCCCTGAAAGGTAGAAAGTAGAAAGGTAGAAAGAACACTCCAAAATTCCTTTGCTTTTGAGAAAGTGTGGCACATAGAAGAATGTGACACAAGCAAATAGACGTACGGATTTTTTAAGCAGGGAAGAGGAAATCAGAGTCCTCCTTAACCTTTTTCTCTATTCCTTTATCAGGGCTGTTATAATCAGATTGTGTGTTTGAAAAGTTTTTTAACAAAAATCCTGTTTAGTTTAGCTCATACCATACGGTTCTCCATCCTTTCACATTGCCTAAATAAAGGCAATAGAAAGATGTTTACATTGGCATATTTGTCTATTTTTTTTCATCAAGAGGTAACTTCCTTCACACTCTTGCTAGCTGCTATATATGCAAAGCTTAAGTATGGAGTAAATTTCCATTTGAAAATGTAACAAATGCAAACAGTGGATAAGCAAGACCATTATTCCTATAGGCATGGCCTTCTGGGAGAAGGAGCCTCAGATGCTCTTGTTGAACAGCAGATGTCCTTGTGGTCAATTTGGGGTGGAAATAAGATAAAAAAGATAACCATTGCTCTGTTACCTTGGGGGTTCCTGATATTGCTGTTTCGCAAGTGAAAAGAACAGAGGAGGTGAAATTCCCACAGTGGGTGTCAGGGCTCATATTGCCTTTGATCTCAGGAGCTTTTTGAATTGTACATAGGCCATGTGCCCATTGCAGATGATGACAGGCAAAGAGGGTTTGGATGAGAACAGTTGCTGCTGCTCTCTGGATCTCTGCTGTCAGCACAAGTGGGAGCAGTGCTTTAGGTAGCCAGGACAGCACCACGTCACCAGGGTAGCCAGAGAGGAGGCAGCTGCACCAGGGTTGAAGAGAACAAGGAGAGCAGAGTTTTGGGTACCTAGCTGTATATCAAAATAGCCAGCTTTGTAGAAATCCCACCAATGCCAGATCACAGTAAGTGAGCTCTAGTTCAAGCTGAAACACCACGAGTGTGGGTTTGGGAGCAGGATGTACTGTACCCAGAGAAAATAGGAACAAGAAGATTCAGAGCTGGAAATGGAAAGCCCACTTCAATCATGTCTTCTTCAGATCTTGGAAAACAGCCTCAGTAAATCTCTAGTCGCATCATCATGACAATTTTCCCAGCTTGTTGGCTAAACAGTACCAGTAGTAAATATAGGCCTCTTTGCCATGCCAGGGAGAGCTTGCCAAACATGAAGGAGAGCAATTTGTCCTTCCTGAGAAGACACATGCCACCATCAGGCATATGGTAGCGAGCCAGAAACAATTCACCCCAGAATGGCAAACAGCCCACTACTGGCCTCAGACTGAGGTATTCCCACACTGCCATGTTATCATACTTGTAACATTGAGGATAATTAGGACATTTCAGGGTAACTTTTTTTTTTTTTCTAGGTAAGAGTCACTCTTGTAAGAGAACTCACTGAAATGCAAAGTTAAAAAATAATCATTTAGAAAACACTGGTGAATTAGAAAATCTGGTGAATCTTCACATCATATTTTAAGGTCCTAAGCCCACAAATGAGACTGCTCCACCTCCAGATACTTTTAAGATTTAAATTGCTATGTACTGAGCCCTGTGACAAATGTGGTCACAGTTGTCAGAGTGGGTCACAGAGAAATGAGCTGTATTTGAGAGGGAATTGGCTTATCCTTTAAAAAGCAGCCCTGCAAATAAACAATAAAATGTGAAATAACTATTTAATGTAATATATGGGTTTACTTTGCTCACAAAATGAGCTATTCCTAAATACCCCAACTCCTTTGTGAATATCTTCTGATGGATTATATTCTCATAAACTGCAACAGAGCAGCCCAGTTTTTAGTAGCTTAGTCACCAACAAGGTCCACAAACAGATTTTAACACAAAAACATGACATTTCCATTTTTTCAGGACCCCTGATCTTTCCAAGTAAACTAAATAGTTGCAGTCTGGAAACAGATTATTTACAAAAATACTTCTAGGAAATAAAATACTAGACTTTCATCCAGTAGTGAAAACTTATCAGGCACAAAGGTCCATAGGCACATGTCTACTTACAAGATCATGACCTAGAACAACAGAAGAAGGTAACTGCTCTGTTATTACAAACACAAGTGTTTAGAAGTGAGGAAGGAAATCATCAACTAGAAGTAGGTCAATACATACATGAGGGAAAGACCCTATTATAGAGTTTTCCCATGTAAGGAGTTATGCTAGTTATGTTCAAAGACACATTTTTTCCAGTCGAAAGCATTGAGGAAAATGAGAATCAAGTGCACTGGAACATTAGAAACTATTTTTTTTTGGTTGGTTGGTTGGTTGGTTTTGGTTTTGGTTTTTTTGTCCATTATCTTCTCCATGACGGAACTATCAAGATGTGCTAATCAAAGAAAGAGTTTTGCACTAGAGATTTTTTTTCATTTACAGCCTACAGCTAGGGAGTATCTGTCATAAATAACAGATAAGCAGCAAGTTAGGAAGCTACTTAATTATTCATGGGATCATCATCTTTCAGAGGGAAAATCAGAAATGTCACAAAAGAAGCAAAGGGCAAAGGGACCAGGAATTCAAGTTTAGATGCTATTTTACAGAATAAGAACTACTAGTTGCACTTACATCATCTATGATGTTTTGAAGGATTCAGAATTATGGACCTTCCTCTGTCATAAATGCCTTTTGCTACAAATGGCTTTGAAGCTAGCCAGAGTTCTCGTGCAGGGTCTGATCACACCAACTGGACTGTCCCTGAATTCTGGAAGTGAGGTGCTGCATCTTCGAGCAAAGTGAAGTTGAAGATCAGCATAGAGATGCTCAGAACCAGAGAAGGTGATCCTTCAGGTAGAAGAGGGCCACAGAAGAGAAGATCTATGAGTTTGGGAGATTTTTTTTCCCTCTTCACTTGGAGTAGTGAAAAAAAAGGATAGAGTGCTGTGGCCTATTCCAGGATTCTTTAATCACTGTTGAGCTGTGAGTAATGTTCCCTTTTAAAACCTTGACGCGTACTCTGGTTCTTAGCTGAGTGCTCTTTGTCTGGAAAACAGCTATTAGGCACTCACCCTTATCTCAAGAGTCAGACAATCAGTATTGTGGTGTCATGATGTGTTCATTCTCTTTAGATTTCATATGTACAAGATGGATTTCTTGGCATAAAAGTGGCTTTTCTGTCCTACTGTGTCAGGAAATAAAGATATTTCTGCCATATAATACTTTTGTTTCAAGGATAAGGTCACCTCACTGTGCCAAGAAAACTCTTTTTAAGGCCACAATATGAAGCAATTCCAAAAATGCACTGATTTTTATTTGTTAATACATACTTTTCAAGATTTCTGTCTAGCTCAAGGCATTGTTAATATTGACATAAATACAAACTTGGCTTCCAAGCAGGCCTGCAACCACTGTAGCTCATCTATATTAAATATAAAAACTCTTTAAAAAACCCTAATTGTTAAGACATCATTGCAGTCTAAACACTTAGCATTTGTTTTCAAAACAAATTTCCAGTGGGTTTCAGCTGTGGTCACTATTTTAAAAATCACAGACTTGTACACTCCTGCTTGTCCTATTTCACCAGAGAGTGAATAATCTTTTCCATGTTTAAATTATTACCATTTTAGTAGAGAAGCTCAGCTTCATTTTGTAATTTCTGCTGGGTGAGTAATTCCTCCTCACCCGAGTAGTCCCATTGAGTTTCCATGTGAGCAAGAACTTGCAAGATCAAGACCTTTCACCCTCAGCACTGCCCCTTTTTAGAGTGTAACTATTTTTATTTTCCAGCTTCCAGGCATAGAAATGTTGACATCTAAACTGAGGAATGCCAATGGTTGAGACACAAAAAGAAAATAAAAGCCATCAATTAAATTATGTTGATTTTTTTCAAGACATCAGACTTTTAAGCAAGGACTTGTTTACATGATGGAGTAATTTAAAAATATCTACATGTTTTAAAGGTTAAAATCTTAAATGCTGCACATACTTAAAATTAAATAATGTTTGATGCTTTACTAAGTACTAGATATTTTAAAACAATAGATATTTTAGTAGTAGATATTTCCAAATAAATTCTAGCACTTATTATCTGTCTGCAATAAAGTATGCTCTTTGATAAGCATTTAGAAGAAATCTTCTTACATTTACATATATTTACAATCAGAAATT
Source organism: Megaceryle torquata (assembly GCA_024611175.1). Lineage (NCBI taxonomy): Eukaryota > Metazoa > Chordata > Aves > Coraciiformes > Cerylidae > Megaceryle > Megaceryle torquata. Next base: position 30,141 of record JANIJG010007756.1, read on the forward strand.
AAACCCTTTGAAGGACAAAATCCTTACCTGATCCTTAAAACAATTTTGGTAGAGGTTAATCTGTACTATAAGGAAAATATGAAGGCCAGACACTAGTGATGTACCACAGGGGTCACCCTGTACTAGGGTGCATCTATGTTAATGACCTGGATGGTGGAACTGAGTATACCCTCAGCAAGTCTGCAGAAGATACAAAACTTAGAGAAGTGTTGGATACACCATATAGCTTTGTCATTCAGTGGGACCTTGACAGGATGAAAGGCCCTCCAGTACTTGCACTGGGGTTCCCTGGTACAAGAAAGACACGGAGATACCACAGTGAGTGCAGTCAAGGGCCACTGTCATTTATTAAGGGCTTTTAGCATCTGGCATGCAAGGAGAGGCTGAGAGAGATGGGACTGCTTAGACTGGAGATGATGCCAGACTGTTCAGTGATACCCAGTGACAGGGCAAGAAGCAACAGGCAGAACCTGAAATACACAATCCAGATGATCTCTAGGGATCCCTTACAGCTTCAGCTGCTCTGTGATTTTGTGATTTTTCTCTGTACTTTACAGAGTAGGAGATGTTGTCCTTTTTTTCAGCTCTGATTAAGTTACCGTTTCAAAGGAGAAAGTAATATGAATCTCGTAGAACCTGACCCCAGCATCTTCTGTAGTGGGCAGCAGCTTTCAAGAAACTTCAGCGAGCTCTTTATGAGTTGTGCACATGATGCACTGAAACACTGACAGGACATAAAAGGTTTTCATTGCTTATAAAATACAGCCATAACCAAAGCCCACAGTTTTCTGTGAATGCAAATCAGGTTTACTACAATACAGTCAATACCACGCCCACACTACCCTCCATCATTTGGAAGTGTTGTGCCTTTTCCATGGCAGAAAGAAGTGTGCCCAGCTCTGTACCAAAGCTTTCCCTCACAAAGGGAGAGCTGCCAGGGAAGCCAGAAGCCTGCAGTGCTGCACTGCCCTTGCTTGACATCTTTCGCTGAGAACAACTCCACTGCCCAAAGTTCACTGCTCTTACTTTGGTGATCAAACACTGAAAAATCTCAGTTGCTAAGAAAACCAAACTTATTTTGCAACTGGGCACATTAGAGCCCAGGACATGACTAGTTGCAGTTCTCCAGGATAGCCCCTGTCAGGATACAATGCCTTTTATACCTAGGAGAGACAGTAGGCTGCTGTTTGCCAGCCCTGGTTTGTTCCCCTTCCCCATTCCTTTTCTCCTGTCTTGCTATCCAGCTGGGCTGATGTTGAGTAGGGAACAATGCTGCACACACGTGATATGTAACAACACACAGAGGTGCAGGTGGAGGAAAGGTTTTCAAGGAGTCATCTGTTCCTCCTGGTCTGTCACGGTACTTCCTTCTCTGCCTCTGTATTGAAAGGGCAGGAAAGAGAGGCAAGAAGTAGTGGGCATTCAAAGAGAGCTGTCTCACTTCTAGGAGCCGACTCCAGATTTGCAGATGTGCCCGATCTGAACCTTCCCAAGACAGGCAAGGAGATCAGTGCAATCTCAGACCGTGTCCCTTCCCTCCCACCCCAGCTGCAGTCATGGCAGAGCTTCTCCATGTATCTTAATCCATGTGAAACTGATTCCATGGAGAGGATCATAGAAGTGGGTTAGCACTTTCTGGATTAAGGAAAAGATCTCAACCTGGTGAGTATCACCTTGGAAGCTGGCCAAGGCAGCAGTGTGGCACTGATCATACACAGAGAATAAATCTCTTTATGCTCTTCATAATCATTACCCTATTCTATAGTAAGATCTGTTGGATCTTTCTGCGAGCTCCCAAAGGGCAATCTGTATGCCTAATGTTAGTAAAACAGGATATCCACTGTGTGCATCATTCTCTTCTATTCCTCTTCAGGGAATCTGTGAAGCATCCGTGTTGCAGTCTTTAGAGCTGCACCTTGACATTTTTGAGAAGGGTAAAAAGCTGAGGACATACTTTGAAAAATGACTGGTCCTGACAGGGCTATGGTTGGTCGTGAGGAATTTTCTCACCCAAAGGTCCCCACACTCCTGCTTCATTCCTTCTTCATCACCTTCAGAAAGAGAACATCAAAATAAGCATATAATTATTGCAGAGCATCAAAGACAGAGAGATGCTCCATGAGTGATTCTTATCTTTCAAAGTGACTGTTCCAGGGGAATTTCACTCCCCTTTCTTTCTCATGGAAATGGTGGACAGGCCATGTTTTGAAGTTTCTACTAGTGTTTCCACCACAGTGGCCTTTCCTACAACCCTTTAGAGTGAGGCTACCAGGAGAAATTTAGATCTTGCAAAAACATGCACTCAGGAGAAGAAGGGGATATGATTTTGAGAAGCATGCAGTTCCATACAGAATATTCAAAGCTGTGCTGCCTGCACAGACCCATTTTTGCTCAGAGGTCCTAGGACACCTTAGCCAATTGCTCATAACAATCTATACAAAGCCTGTAAAGAAATGCTTGTTGTATTCTTAGAATTAAGTTTCTTAATAGACACCATCCTTTGAGATGTTCAGAGCCCAAAACTTAGAAATATCTGATGGGCCAGAGATGTTACCAGGGACAAGCCTATAGCCCTTGCAGCTCTTGATTATCCTGATTTTTTTCCTTCTGTCTTTGTTTTGTGAGGAAGGAAGCATTCTGCAGTGGATGCCTAATTTAGATTTCTCTTGGTCAGTTGACTTGGTAGACCACCTTTGAAAACAGATATTTTGAAGGCTATGGAGAACTGCTGCCCATAGGTGCCAGATTTTAAAATAGTTCTTCCCTTTCTTTCATGAGTTTTATCATTTTGGAAGGCTACGAGGTTGTCAGACCTTGATAGGGCTACTTTTTGCCTCGTGCTTGTGTGAATTAAAAGGCCTAGACAATGGTATCTTTTGAGGAGACTTGCTAAGGAAAAAAGTGTGTATCACTTGCAGCCTTGCAGTTTTGCTTCCTGAGTCATTGCCACAGCAATGGACCTCAGTTTTAAGACACAGTTTTGAGTTTCTCAGACACAAGAACCTTCTCACCTTCCTGCATCTCAAGTAGCCCATGTGCTTTGTCAGCTGGTACCAAACCCACCTACTTCTAGTCTGACTACCTATGGAATAAGGAAGCTGTGCTATCACCTAGATGGCAGAAGGATGATGGAGAAATCCACAGGACAAGGGGAGTACTCTAGCCTTAGATCCTGGCTATATGTGTTATGAGGGGAAGGGTGTAACTCTTTCTGTGAGCATTCAGGCCAAACCTCCAGGAACAAGCTCACATTTGAACTTCCAGGTATAAATCAAGGCAGGCAGAAAAAGTAGGAAGGACTACTGAGCTAAGTATAAGACCTCAAGACCACATTTCTTCCTCTCCCTATTTGTTTTAAGAGTAGGGCATTTATGCAGGATGTCATGGTGCAGGTTCTGTGATGCACATACTGCAGATGAATTGGGGTTGAGGGAAGTTGTTTGGGGGGTTGGACTAGATGACCTCTAGAGGTCCCTTCCAACCCAGACTTTTCTGTGTTTCTATGAAGTACTAAAATGGCTTTTAGACAGCACAGTGCAAGGGAGTTGGGAAGAGGTCTCTCTATATATATGCAGACTGGGTATATATCTAGGGCACTTTGTAAAGGGCTGTGCTGGAACTACAAATGTGTGTGAATGCAAGAGAAATGGACTAGGCCTTATGGTAATGATACAACAGGATGGTTTGTATGGATGTAAGGACATTTTCAGGTTGATCTTAACACAAAAATAAACCTTTGAAGTAAACGAGAGAAAAAAAGTCCAGCAAGTGAAAGTTATATTAGAGAAAAAAATTATGTTGATGTGGAAAGCACCATGCAAATTTGAGTGGATGTGTTTACTAAGGACCATGTCCTTATTTAGGTAAATTGTCCTTTTGGGGCAGGTTCCATAGCCGAGTCTGCTCTCTTGTACAACAGATGCATTATCAGCTCGAACCTCTCCATAGCTTCTTATGCAACCATTATGTTGTAAATGAGTCTGAAGCCTGATGTGTTCTGGCCAGCCCTGGCTCATAGATGATTCTGACAGAGTAATCTACTGTGAATTTGGGCAGCCTCCAAATTGTCCTGTAATGTAGGCCCAGAGAGGGGGATTTGAGCAGAACATCATCATCTCCCCAACAACTGCTCGTCTCTATTACACTCAGCAGAATCTAAACAAAGTGAAGATTCTGCCCCATTAGCTCCAGGTGAGGCCACATGCTCTCACTCTTCAGGTGGAGTGAGCATGGGTAGAATCATAGAAACAAAGAATTAAAGAAACATAGAATCATAGAGTGGTAGGGGTCAGAAGGGACCTCTGGAGATCGAGTCCGACACCCCTGCCAATGCAGGAACACCCAGGGCAGGCCATGCAGGAACAGATCCAGGTGAGTCTTGAAAGTCTCTAGACTAAACAACCTCTGGGCAGCCTGTTGAGGCTCTGTCACTCTCATAGTGAAGAAGTTTTTCCTCATGTTGAGGTGAAACTGCCTGTGTTTCAGCTTGTGACCATTGTCCCTTGTCCTATCACAGGATACCACTGAAAAGAGACTGGACCCTTCTACTTCACACCCACTCTTCAGATATTTGTAAACATTAACAAGATCACCTCTCAGTCTTCTCTTCTCCAGACTAAACAGCCCCAGGTCTTTCCTCATAAGAGAGATGTTCCCGTCCCTTGATCATCTTCATAGCTTGCTGTTGGACTCTCTCTAGTATTTCCCTGTCCCTCTTGAACTGGTGGACATAATACTCCAGATGTGGTCTCACTAGGGCAGAGTAGAAGGGGAGAAGAACCTCCCTCGACCTGCTGGGCACTGTCGTCTTTATGCACCCCAGAATAATGGCACACACTGAAAGAGGAATAAGAACCAACCGTTACTGTTGGTGTGGGACACTTCTACTAATTCGCATGGCTGTCCTTTCAGCTTCACAAATGTAACCATTGTCCCTAGCAAATGGGTTCAGTATGAGCAAGGATCACTTACATGACAAAACATGAAAAAGTGCTGTTGCAAACGTACATGAATCTGAAAAAGCACACTTGGAAATAAATAGGGGGCACTGGGAAATTGTATTCTGGCAACTGCACAAAGTGTGTGCATTTCCCATAGAATTGAATAAAAATAGATTGTGCCAAAGACAACGATAAAAAACTCATGGGAATGCATGTCTGGCACTGTTTATATTCCACTCATGGGGCTAAAGTTGGAAAATTGAAAGGGTGGTGCAATTATGAATTTTACTTGAAAAATGTAAATATTTCTGTTTCTTACAAAAGTATAAAAATAATCACATACTTTCATGATCCATAAGTCTATATTAAATAGCCAGTCTTAACTCACTGCAAGTCAGCTGAGATAAGATATTTATACTGCATTTGTACCATGATTAATATGATGGGGTCTTTAGGTTCTGCCAAAATAGAAACAGTAAAGTCATACACAGACATATGTGTATGTGTGTGTATATATTTATACATGTGCACACATATACTTATATGAGAGAGAAATAGAAAGGCAGTCTTTCTGTTCCAGAGTCTGTAAGGGTCATTACATTTAGAATATTTTTTAATCAAACACACATTTACAAGTTCTTATAAACAATCCTGAGACAAACTGGAGACTTGGCACTCCAGTGCACAGCTCTGAAGCATCCGCATTTGTCCTTTAAGGTCTCCTGGTTTGAATCAAGGTTCCTCTCTCAAATGTAGCTTTTCTAGCTACAGGCACACATCTTCCCTCACAGACTAGGCAATACCTGAACCCCTCTTGGCTGATGCATTTAATACACAAAAATGTCTGTCATACAGCCCAGCGTGTCTACATACCCAACCCAAGCTGTGTGTAGGTGTGCAGAGACATCCAAATTGAGAAAAAAACAAGTCCTGCTTTAGGGTCAAAAATGGTGGGTTTACTCATTAACACTCTTCTCAGTTTTCACCAGGATGAAAGTCTGCAGGAACATTACCACTGCATTAAGGTTCAAACCCAGGAAAATATTTCAGATGGTGCTTACGTGTCCTCCTTAACCAATACTTTGGGCAGATGCTTTATTCCGCCTGCTAAGAATATATACTAATTTCTTCAAGAAAATAATGAGAAACAATTAAATCTATCAGAAAACAAAAACAAACACACACACACAAAACAACACAAACACAAATATCACCAAACCAAAACCTCAGCACTTAATGTCCACTTAAAACATCTCCTCTTCCCTAGGAGAAGACAACACTTAGAATCACAGACTTCACAGCTCTGAGCCCCTTGTTTTGGAAGTAAGCTTCCAAGAAACCCAAGATAATTCTCATAATAGAATTGTTTCGTGGAAAATTGGCAGTTAATGAGCAATGCAAGGCATGGAATTGTAGGGTTGTTCTCCATCCAACAGCTATTTTTACTTCTTCGCTCCCTATTTTTTCACCCAGTAGATGATCTGAAGATTTCAGATCTAAGCTCCAGACTAGTAAGAGGAGGAGAGAGTTCTCAGGGACAAAGATTGTTTTTCAGAAATCATCAGATTCCTCAGATCCCTCCAGGAAAATGAAAAGCAAAACTATCCACCCAAGTATCTATAGTGGGGACTGTAGGTTTTTAAAAGCATTTTTGTACTATGATTTTGTCACTATTACTTCATATTTCATAACATCTAAGAACTACTGCATTTTTTGAGATTTTGTGTGTTCCTCTAGAGCTATGAAAGGGTTTGACTTTCCAAGAGAAGCTGTTGAGCCATTTCTGATAACCAAGACCAATACTACTCTTTTCCTTAAAGGAACGACTAGACAATCTAGACTGGTATCAGTCATCACTTAGATCACTCAGTATAAACCTCTTCTTCTGATCATAATAACAACTACTTAGATAAAGGCTATGACCTCTCCCAGACTTTTCACCTCAAGACATTTTCTTCAGTTTGTAAATAATCCCTTTGTCTCTTTTCTGCACATCTCCTATTTTTCCATATTCTGTTGAACATACAAACACAAAAACTGTAGGCCATATACTTTTACTGGTCTCAAGAGGGCTTTGCAAAGGGAAGATCCCCCATTCCTAGTTTTGGTCTCCCTCTTGAAACAAACAAATTTCATAAGCCCCTTTCTCTACAAAATTATACTGGGAAATCAAGTAAAGCTGTTTCTCCCTTTTGATCCCTAAACCCTTTTAGAAGCACTGCTTTCTAAGGTAAAGTCCTCCCATTCTGTAGAAATATTTTGTGCCTTGTTCTGAAGTCAATGACTTAATATGTAGTTGCATAAAGAAAGACTTAATTTAAGTGGACAGTTTATCCAGACTGGTCCATGAGCTCATTGATACCACCATTCTGACTGGGTTTTGTGTCATCTGGAAATTTTATCAGCAACATTTATACTTGCTCACAAGTGATTGCAAGAGGTGTTGAACAGAAGCAGCCTACTGTCAGTTCCTGGGGAACTTCTCCTTCTGATGATGATTTTCTGTTGTCAACTACTTGGAGAGATGTCTCAGTTAGCCATTTAACAGGTTGTGTTGACAGTGTATAATGCCATTTTTATAAACAGAGTAAGACATCATATGAAATAAGATCCTCAAAATAGCCTGTCTGCTACATCCACAGTCATTTTATCTCATTACTTATAAAATAAGAAGTTTTACCTTCAATGGCAAATTCAGCACTCACTATATTGACTTTAAAAATTCTAGTCATTTTTTTTCTGGAATTACAAGTGATTGTGAGTGCCCAAACTGAGGCACATAAAGTGGACTTATTTTCTAAGAGAAATTGTCTAGTAGTTTCTGAATATCAAGGACTACAAACAGTAGATTTCTATGGAAATCAACAGCTGTTCATTCACAGAACAGTAACAGTTGCATGCAGAGTTTTCAGTAAGTCATGATGCTTGTACTTCCTGGCAATTCCAGTTTTGGGTTAAGAAGGACTAGCGTAACTGGAGGTGTAAGGGACCTGAGGTCAGAAGATGTGATACTTTGCAGTCCTTTTGACTAGGTTATCTCAGTAGATTAGGTTTTTTGAAGACTTGGTTGCATGGCCAATGTAAGCCAAACTAAATCTGAATTGCTGATGAAAGTATAGTCTTATACCATTCCTTCTGAGCCATGATTTCTGCTCTTTTCCCTGTCAGCATGATGATTCATCTCAGCTCTATCAGGCATTTAATTTGACTGATGATTATAGCCCTACAAGTGCTAAGAAGGTGATACAAGGCAGAAGAAAGAAACATTTGTTCAAGCAGGGTGCCATTTTTTGGGCGGTAACTCCTCAGACCTTGTATCAGGTTAAACTGATTGTGAATTGGTACTAAAAATGGCAGGGGCTATGTAACTTACAGTATTTCAGCACTACTCTGTTTCCTGAGATGAGTTCCTATCTTTCTCATATTCTTGATAGAACTGAACATTTTTCTGAGAAAGAGCTTTGGATTTCATAATGGATTTGGTAAAATAATAACAGTGACATATCATTCTAATGAGAAGGCTAGAAAAGCAGGAAACTATAGATCCGTACAGCTCTTAAGTTTTGCTGTTGCTGAAAAAAAATCTATGGCTGAATGATTGCCATTAAAAACTGTTTGTAAGAAAACTCTTTGAGCAAGATTTGCCTAGTAAGCCAGCATGAGCTAAGAAGAAAAAAAAATCAGGTCAATATATGTGACATTTTAAATGTATTTTAGAAGATCAGAAATTGGTATGTGATTATTCCTATGAACTATAGTTGTTTAAAGCTTACAAATCAGCTATTGCTTGATCAAGAGCCAGTAAGGAAAAACATTGCCATATAGCTAAAGAGATTTTGAAGTAAATAGAAAACATGAAGGGATTTGCAGGTTGCTTGTCAGCATCAGCTTTTAACTGTGCAGTATGCAGAGTGTGTCTGCATTTAACATTTCAAAAACCAGGACAAAAGTTTTAGGATAACACTGGGAAGAAGCTCTTTACTATGAGGGTGGTGGAGCACAGGAACAGGTTGACCAGGGAGGTAGTGGAGACATTAAAGTTGAGGTTTGATGGAGCTCTGAGCAACATGATCTAATTGAGGATGTCCCTGCTCACTGAAGGGGGGTTGGACTAGATGACCTTTAAAGGTCTTTTCCAACCCAAACCATTCTATGATTTTATAAAACAAACCAAAAATCTTTAAAACATGGGAAATACAGAGAGTAACATCTCCAACACCCAAATGTCAGTCTTCTCCCACTACACTCCATAGGTATAGTGCCAGGTTTTGTCCTGTGTTTTCTCCAGCACTATTTTCTGGGGTAGCTTTGCAGCTGGTCCAAGTAGATGATAATAATGGTCCAACTTGTCTTCAAGAATTTAACTAAGAGGGGGTTTTAAGTACTTCACTAGTGTGCTTGCTAAAGTTACTTTCCACTTGAGAGAAAAGGCTTTACCCAGTTTTATACTCACAATGTTAAGTGCACGCTTCTGCCCCTTCTGTACGGCGTGTTTTGTGTTGTAAAGCTTAGCCAGGGTTAATGAGAAGATGGTTGGCTGATATCAGACAAAAAGTTCCTATCAGACAAAAAGTTGAAAGCTGGCAGAATAAAATATTTGTGGTTGTCTGTTGGATGGACTTTGTTAGCTCAAGTTTACTAAATTTATTAAATTTGCATTTACCTTGATGAAGATGAGGCTTGAAAGTCTGCTACTCCTGCCCTCTGCACTCTATTTATTGTCCTTTACATGATCAGGAATGGTATTATTGGCTGATCTGTGACGGAAGTCCTAACCACTGTCTGAAGTACCCTGTCTGAAATTGCCATGTGGGAGACAGCGCTTGCTATTTCTCACCTGCTAGCTGTAGTCCCCTAGTTTTTCACAGCCTCAAACCGGGTGAAAGGACAGATTGACATGCAAAGCTGGTAAGCAGCATGTTATGAAGAGTGCATCTGTTGGGAAGGAGGAGAGGAGACAACACAAGTATTTATGTCTTTTTCTTGGTAATTGTGAGGGGAATGCTCTGCCCAATTCCTTTTAAGTACAGAAGGATTTTTGAACATTTTATGTTGTCTTTCCTTTTGAGATAATGTTCACAGCTGAACTAGAAAAACACATAAAAATGAGTAGCAACTAATAAAACTCATCAGAGAGGTGTGAACTGATACTCTCATTACATAACTGTTCACTCTGCTAGACATAACAGAGGGACAGCTGCATTTATGAGAATTTAAAAGCAATTTAAATGTCCATGTGAGCTCCTTAGAACACAAAGTATCTCAGGAAACCAGATGACACCAACAAAGTTCACTGCCATCCTCTGAGATACACCAAACCTCAAGGTAAGTCTCACTAGACACAAATGTTTTGGTCTGTTATGAAAATTTTAAAACAGAATAATTATTTAGGGCATTTCCACTTAGGAATCTCTTTCTCAAATTATCCTAGTTTTGTGTACAAACATCAAAGACTGGCTCTTGAGGATATCCTCAGAGAAGCAATCTCCTTTCACATCTGGGAGGATGTGAGCCTCCAGCAAGCTAGGGGGGTCCTTGATTAGATGGCACAAGACACTATGCTACTAGTAAATCCCTAGAATAAAAGAGTGCCTTGTCTGGCTAAGAGAAAACCTCAGGGGTGACAATCCTTTTAGTCCTGGAAGACTTCCAGTAAATGGAACATTGTATGCTCACAGAACCCCTAGTGCCTGGAAGGCACCAATCAGCAACATTTCCCTTCCTGGTGCTTTCCTCAGAGCTTAGGTATCTCTCAACCTGGCCACAAACAGATCAGCCCTTTCAGTGATGTGAGAGGGGGCTTTTAAGCTCCTAAACTTGTAAAGGAGCCAATCCGGCGTTTCTAGCTAAACCACCTTCTAGAATGACTAAGGTGTGCACCTGTCTGTAACCTACAGATGTCAGCTCTCCTGCTGCACTTGATTCTTGGCCATTGTTAATGTATGTGGCTACATGCTACACCACCAGTGCTTTGTAAAGGCAGCTGTGGTCAGGGCATGCCAGTATTGGGGCATGGCATGAAGTGGGGGTGTGCTGGTTAGGCTGTTAGGGCCCCCAGGACACTGCAGCAAGTCTTGGAGTCTGCTGGTGGAACAATCTTCTGCAGCCCAGAGAGCACTCGTGGTCTGCCCCCAGAGGATTTAGCTTGACCTTGAAGATGTTCCTCAGGCTGGACAATGCTAAATACCAGTGAATTTCACTTTCATGTAGTACTTCATGATGGCGAGCTGTAGGCTTTTCCTGCAGAGAGTAATGAAGTTGCAAGATGTTCAAAGGTACTCCACAGCTCTGTTGTCAGAAGTGTCACTTGCCTGCTACAGGGCAGCAATATCACCCATGCATGCATGGATCACTCACTCCACTCATTTGCTGGTCTGTAACACTTTGAAAATCAAACTTGTGAACTATGCTCCATCTGAAAATGCATACACAGGGAGCACTGGGTTCCATCTGGAAACGAATTCAATTTAAAAAAACCCAGCTTTGAGATCCAGACCTGTGTGAAAAGCATCATAGGGGTTGCTGTATTTTGTTGTAATGTTACTTTCTTCAAGTCAGGTCTTTCAGTATCTTGCTACTACAATCTCAAATTTTGATTGCTTATCATGCCCTAAGCCCTTATGAAGTGTCTTTCAAGGCAATCTGAGTAATCCTGAATGTTTGGTGAAATCTATTATCAGATAGCCAAGTAGTCCCAACCTTAGACTTTGCAGCAGTTAATTTGCTTGGTGCATAAAAAGAAGACTCCTAACAGATATTTTTGGAACGCCAAAATGTTGGACAAGTGTACAGAGGTGATTACAAATCAGAGAGTGATGCAGTTTTCATGCATTCCAGGGATCTCATTTGAAGAAGCATTTAGTAAAGCCTTATGAAAGACACAACACCCATAATTGCTACTTACTTACTTCAAACATTTAAGCTTCCTGGTGACAACAAACAGCACCTACTTACCACTGTGCTAAGTAGTCTCTGCAGCATGATTTGGAAGAGTGTCTATGCTGAGCATTGGCACTCTGCAATGTTTAAATTGGACTTGGTGTTGGTTTTTTTTTGTTTGTTTGTTTTGTTTTTTTTTTTAATTTTTTAAAAAAATTTCTTTCTCAAGCTAAATCTTTCATGAACCTTAGACAACCAGCTGACAAACAGGATGTGTTTTCTAGCACCACATCACTCTTCTCATCCTAAATAATATAGATGAATATAAATAGATAGCATGTCTATGTATATGAAGGCTGAGGGGAATACCTTTAGGCTGGTACATGGCCGTGAAAAAGCACGGTAGTAATTAGCTATGGAATACTACATCCACTAGTGTCTTTCACTGAGCAGGGACGTGTCTACTCATTGGGAATCCCTGGCGATCACCAGCGCCGATGCCTGGATCCACCACAGAGGAAAGGCACCCAAAGCCTGGAGACCCCGGGAGCCACAGGGAGCCAAGAGGCCGCGCTGCCCGGAGGGGGCGTCCTGGCGGGCAGTGCCCCGGCAGGAGAAGGGGGCGTGAGGACAGCGCAGCGGGAGGCCTCCGTGAGGTTGACAGCATCGCTGCCAGATGCAAGGGCTACCTGCCGGCCCCCAGGTGCTCTCCGCCCCACAAGGGGTCCCCGACAGATCAGATCGGATCGGGCCGGGCCGGGCCAGACCGGCCAGACGGCCTCTCTTCCCTGCTTCCCTCCCTGCCGCGTCCCTCCCTTCCTCTGGCGGCGCGCTGCGGGCCGCAGTCCCCGGCGGGAGGTTGTCATGGTTTCCCGGGTCACATGTGTGCGAGGTTCCCCCGGCGCGGGGGGAGGAGGCGGCGGGGGCGGAGAGGCTTCAGTCACGGACGGGGCTGCCGCCGCCGCGCTAAGTGTGGGGTGAAGCGGAGCGAGACGCTGCGGCCGAGGCTGCCCGCGAGCCGCTGCCCCCCCGCGGATCCGCCCCCCGCCCGCGCCCACCTGCGCTGCCGCCGCCCGCCCCTTTCCCGTTGCCCACGGGCGATCCTCCGGCCGCGCCTCGTACCCGGGCTGCGGACCCCCGGCTCGCTCCCCTCCTCCTTCTCCTCTCCCCTTCCCCTCTCCCTCCCCCTTCCCAGCCAGGCTGCGCCCCCCCGGCCGGCCCCGGCATGAGCATCTCCATCCCGGCGGGGCTGACGGAGCTGCTGCAGGGCTTCACGGTGGAGGTGCTGCGGAGCCAGCCCGGGGACCTGCTGGAGTTCGCCCTCCAGTACTTCGGGCGCCTCAAGGAGGAGGCGGCAGCGGCCAAGGCGGCGGCAGCGGCGGAGAAGGAGGCGAGCAGCCGCAAGGCGGGCACCCCAGCGCCCGGCCATGACAGGGGCAGCCAGACGCCGCGCCGGGCCCCCCCCGACGCCCGTGGGGTCAACTTCGCTGAGGAGCCCATGCAGACCGATTCCGAGAGCGGCGAGGACGAGCAGCAGCAGCAGCCGCCACAGCAGCAGTTCCCTGGTAAGGGTCCCTCGCCTCGCCCGGCCCTGGGGGGAAGGAGCGAGCCGGCGGGCAGGGCGGGGGCAGCTTCCTCAGCTGCTCGGGCGCAGGTGGGCAGCTGAGGAGGGGAAGGGAAGGGATGGGATGGGATGTGGTGGGAAGGAATGGGAAGGGGGCTACCGCTAGAGTGGCCCCCGGGCAGCGTGGGGGGGAGATGGACGTGGGCCGCGCACAGGCCCGGGCCCCAGCCCCGGTGGTCGTGGGTCTTGGTGGGACTGCGGGGCCGGTGAGCGTCAGGGAGCCGGGTGCGTGAGGAGCACCTTAGCCTCGGCGGCTGGTGTGTGAATGGGAAGAGGCATCTGCACCGTGGGCAGCTGCCGGGCTCGCGTCAACGCCGAACAACGGAGCCCGCAGGAGGTTCCCCGTCTCCCGCTGCAAACTTTCACCTCCGGGCTTTTCCCTTTTGTTCGGCAGTACTGAGTGGGTGCGGGCACACAGGTATCGCCAGAGTCTGCAGCGGTATTGCTTACAGCCCTGTGATGTTCTTAACACAGGATCTGCGTATTTCCTTTTTATAAAAGCACAAATATACATTTGTAATTAGCCCCGTGATAGGTCTACCTTAAGAAACACCTCTCATGGATATGTTGCTGTATATATGCACTTGATTAAGCATTTCACATAGATGCACTTAATACGTGTTTCAAAAAGTAGAGCACAATTTAAAACTTAATTTCTTCTTGATAGCCAGGCTGAAATTTTCTGCATGGTATAAAGGCCTATGGAGCAAGCCTGGCTGTAAAGACAGCAAAGAACGTACGCAATATCTTTGTATTTGAGTGTAACACCTACTTGCACGAAGCTAATGATACCTTATCTTTGTGTGGCTGGCAGGCTTTATTTAGAGACAATGTCAATCCATCAGCTGGTCTGATTTGTGGCACAAGTAGTAGCTGTCTCTGAAGGCTGTGTAGCGCTTCATCGTTGTGTCATGAGCAGGCTAACCAAAGCATCAGTCAGTATGGTTAGACACTGAGAGGTCAGTCACTTAAGCTAGGTAGAGAAGAAAAAGTGTCCAAGCATTTTTTTATTTTTATTTTTTTTTGAGAACAGCTTGAATTTAAAGTATATCTCATCAGCTCATTGAAGCATTCATCCCTCCAGGTCATGCTAGAGTACAAAAGCCAGCTGTTTGCTACACGAGTATCAGTGCTGTCTTTAAAATAATGTCTTATGTGCATTTTATCAGGAAAAAAAATGTAGATCTTTAAGAACGGGGTAAGTTTTCTAAATGCTTTATGTTACACTGTAAGACAGCTGCCATTCTTTCCTTCTGTTCTTTGCAGCTATACCACGTGTATTTATTGAGAAATTGAATGTCAGTTAGGTTCTGCAGATTTGTGTGGTAATTTTGAACTGTAATGCTGATTAGTAAAAATCTGGAAATTTGCTGTCTTTGAAAACTGAAATGGTGATGCTGTGGAAGAATAATATCTTAATTCACTAGCATTAGATGTGGTTTTCAAACATGAATTATTATAACACTCAACACTCATTTGTGAATGGAGAGCTGCAATGTTGTGTGGAGGAAAGTGCGTAAATATAGCTTGGTTTATTAGCATGTATGTGCTACATATGTAAAACTTCACAGGGTGTTTCTAAGCTTTGCTAATGAATACCTGTAATCAAGAGTCTCTTGATACTTTTTGTTGTGATCATGAAGAAGGGAAGACATTATTGTCAATATTCTGATTGAGGGACATACTAGAATGACTTAGTTTAATTGATATAAAACGTCACATTTTTAAGTCTGTATGTATTTTAAAAATTTAATTGTGTTATGGCTTGGAATATCTGTCAGTTGAAGTAATTAATAATTAAAAGTAACAAAGCTGGAAATATTTGTGGAATTGTGCAGAAGGCAAATAATAACTAAGTTATAGTAAATGATTTCTAACGGAGTGTTTATGTATGTGTGCATTGTGCAGGAGTGTGTATTTAAAATTCAAATTTTATGTCTGTCCTGACTATGTATTCTTTTAAGGTAACATAACAATGCATCCACTCAGCCTTTTGTTAATAACTGAAGGCATAAAGGCTGTATTCAAGCCATTGTTTAATGGGCTTAAATACCAATTTAAAAGCATATTTCTTTTATGCTATTGCTTTCTGTTTCTACAGGTAGCAATTCTTGAATTTTTGTTGGGGGAATTTTTTCTTTTTTTTTTTTCTTTTTTTTTTTTTCTGTTGCCTGTATGAATAATCAAACTGCTTCTATATAGTCAATTTGTCCTGTTTGTATACTGCTTTCATACAGGAGAGGAAAACAAATTGGAAAAGTTTATAAGCAAATATTCAAGATTATATAAAGTCTGGGAAGGAGCTCAGACGTGGTGGTTGTATTTTTTTCTTGTTAAAGCAGTACACTTGAAATGACAAGCTGACAGTTTTCCTTAATTAATTCAAACAGGATGTTGTTGAGAGCGCCTTAAAAATGCTGTTGTCTCCAGCCTTTTTTGTTTGTTTTGTTTTTCTCAGTACATGTTTCTAAATGCCTACAAGCACTGCAGTTGAACTCTTTGTCAGTATTAGTTTTGTCCTTGAAATGCATTTTGGAAGGTACATCAGCATTATCCTCTTTCAGAAATGATCAGCTGAGACATAAGCTGTGTTTATAAGAAAAAAAAAAAAAAGAGAGAAAAAGAAAAAAAACCCAAACAACCTATACTCATGCTTACGAGTCATATGTGAACTATGAATTAAACTCTGTTCAAGTCCTCCACTGTCTCTATTGCAGAAATCAAATAAAGGTAATAGTAGTTACCTTGTCTGGAGGGATGACTCTGTTGTATTGGTGTCGTAGTTCTGAATTGGCACCTGCAGTTAAGGTGACCCCTGGAATTGCATTCTTTAGGTTCAGAGCATTTAGATTTTCCTTTTCCGAACACTGTGTAACTTGTGAGTGATTTTTAGGTCTTTTAGTTGGCGTGCGTTTGTTTTTTTATTTTTTTTTAATATATATTAAGTTGCCCTACACAGTTCTATTAGTGTTAATCAGTGACCACAACTAATTCCTACTAATACTAACAGCAATTGATAAACTGAATAGTAAATATACATAAAATGAGCCCCTTTTTAGAAAATTCTTCTGATTTTTTTGAAGGTTTGATGTGCATGTTGAAATCTTACTATACTGTCTGCAAAAATTGAAAATGTTGAGTAAGTTACTTGTTCTTTTACAAATGATTACAATTTTTTTCTTTACGTTACCACTTGCATGTTGATGTGCAGCTTATTTTGATGGGTAATAACCCATGTAATTTATAACAGCTGTTTTTAAATATTTACCATAGCTAAAAATTCCTATTTCATCTAGCCTTAATAAAAGTTAGTACAGACTTTTTTAGATGTAACATTCCTGTTCTTTTAAGCTCAAAAATTGCAATGCTAGATTTGGTGTTATGCAGCCTTTGTTTACTTTGTTTCTATTTTGTTTTGCTTTGGGGTTTTTTTTGGTGTTTTTTTTTTTTTCAGATAGTACTGTATTTTAGCAAGAAAATAGTACAGCTGTCCCTCTTCTCCCCTATGCACTTTTGTTGGTGTGTTGGTTGCTTTGAGTTCCTTCCTTGAAAATTTGAGCTAAAAAATGCAAGTCTATATATCAGCTTTACCTACTGATTATGCTAAAAAAATACAAGATCACTCCTTAGGTAAAACATATGTATTCTAGTTTACAATACCAGCATTAAAAGGGCATCTTTGTTTTAGTTCCTTTATTCAGTCTGAATTGCTTTGCATGCGTGCTGTTCATACAAATTTTGAAATAATTGGTAAACTGTAGAAACCAGAGCATTGGAGAAAACTGCACACAACCACATCCATGCCAGCTTTGTGATGATAAATGGTGCATCAGCAGTTCTGATACCCTTACTTACTCGTATTCCTGAAACTAAATAAAACCAGCAAGCACTGAACAGTTTGTAACCTTCTTGTGGGTTTTTCATGCAATGGTAATGGGTAGATTAGAGCAGTGGAAGGGATTAAGAAGAGCAAGAGGGCAATATAAAAATATGCGTTAAGTTGTAGGAGGTATCATTAAATCAGGGACTACATAGAAAAACATGTAAATTTCCTTAAAATGTGTATATTAAAATTAAAGTCTGCGTTATGAAGGCTGGTGATTGAAAGCATTACTATCTAAAGTGTGCTTAGCTGACTTCAGGAATGAAGTTTTAATAATTTCTACACTCAGATGAAATATAAAAGAAATAATGCATTATTTGTACGATTAAAGGGATGCTCTGGAGTGATGAGATGCCATCCAGAGGGACCTTGACAGGCTTGAGAGGTGGGTCTGTGCAAATCTCAACAAGACCAAGTACAAGGTCCTGCACACAGGTCATGGCAAACCTTAGCACAAGTACAGGCTGGGCAATGAGTGGATTAAGAGCAGCCCTGTGGAGAAGAACTTGGGTGTGTTGTTATGAGAAACTCAACATGACTAGGCAATGTACACTTGCAGCCCAGAAAACCATCCATACCTTGGCTGCATCAAAAGAAGACTGGCTGTCGGGTTGATGGAAGTGAGACCCCACCTGGATTGCCATGTCCAGCTCTGGAGTCCTCAGCACAGGAGATATGTGGACCTGTTCAAGAGGGTTCAGAGGAGGGCTACAAAGATGATGATCGAGAACTCGAGCACCTCTTCCATGAAGACAGAGAGAGGTGGGGTTGCTCAGTGTAGAGAAGGCTCTGGGGAGACCTTATAGACCTTAAGAGACTTTTCAGTACCTGAAAGGGGCCTACAAGAAAGCTGAAGAGGGACTATTTATAAGGTGTAGTGATAGGACAAAGGTTAATGGCTTTAAACTGAAAGAGTGTAGATTTAGGTTAGATGTAAGGAAGAAGTTCTTCACCAGGAGGATGGTAAAGCACTGGAGCAGTTTGCCCAGAAGGTTGTGGATGCACTCTCTTTAGAAGTGTTCAAGGCCAGGTTGGATGTGGCTTTGAGCAACCTGGTCCAGGGGAAGGGACACCTTCCCCTGACAGGGAGGTTGAAACTAGATTATCTTTAAGGTCCCTTCCAACCCAAACCATTCTATGACAATCCTAATCAGCCCCGGGCTGGAGCAGCTTTACTGTAGATGCAGTTTAGAAAAGAGAATTTTCCAGTTACAGGCAAATCCCTTGACAATGTGTGAGCACAGCATTGATGATGCACTTCTTGACAAGACTTTGGGCTATAACTCCTTGCACTTTTCTGGACTGTGCTGCTGTTCAAGTATTTATAAGAGACCAATTTGGGATGGGTTTTTCAGAAGAAGACAGCTTCTTATCTAGTAGTATACACTGTCACAAAAACATGAAGCTTTCAATCCTTGCTGTAAATCATCAGAATAATAGAGCTTTTTGAAATAATGGTTTCCAGTATTTTTGACAGGAGCAAACTAAAATATTTTATTTCTGCTAAGTTATTTTAGAAAGCAAATCTGAGCAAGTTGGCAGTTGAGTGTTTTGTGGTTTGGGTTTGGTTGTTTTGGGTTTTTTTGATGGTTGTATTTTTGTTGGTTGCTTGTTTTTTCCTTTTTTTTTTTTAATTTTTTTTTTTTTTTATTCCCCCCAATCCCTTAATCTGACTTGGGTGTTTTATTCAAGTTGGGAGAATTGCAGTCCATATACTTAGTTTGATTAAATTATAAACAACTTGAAATATGAACTGGTAATGGGTAGCATTTAATCTTTATAGTAGGGTGTATGGTTCCCTCTCAGACATGCGTATATTTGTGATTGTAGATGAAAAGCATACCTTTGCTACAACTTTTTTTTTTTTTTTAAAGTATGTTTGTATTAAGAATTTAGTTGAAATGATAGCAGCATGCACTCAAAAGTATATATATTCCCACTCAGGAATGAATGAGTGAAGGTGTGTCTGCTGGCTATTATTTTGTTATAGTTTGTGTCTGTGCATTTAAGAGAAGCAGGAGAAAACTTCAAAGACCTAAGGACAGAAAAGTAGTAGAACTATACCAAAACCATTTGAATTTAGCCACAGCTACTTTTTCTCTAAAGAAACAACTGATACTGTCTGACTGCTTGGCTCTGAAAAATAGAACAACATTAATTCAGTAAATATAGGAAGACACAAAGTTTTGTTGGCATGAGTTTGTAATGACTGCCTCATGAATGATAAGGTATAAACAGTGTCAGTACTAACATTTGCACACTGCCACTCTTGCACGTATCATGTCCTTTTTAGAGGAAAATGGAAAACTGGCTTTCTCAAGAATGCTTTAGGAGCTTTGTGTCACTTGCTGACTTTGGGGTTCAGTTTCCCAAAGAAATTTTACATTTTTGTTCCCCATGTTTACTCCCCTTTATGCATTTATGTGAACAGAAAAACAATCACTTTTTTTTTTCTTTTTTTTTTAGTGAACAAAATAGATGTATCTGTGGACACTAGGAAAGTGTCTATTTTTAGAATGTACTCCTAAGTTACAAAAACAACATAATAGCCTAGCATTTGTAACCTGCATCGAGGTGCTTCATGCATCTGTCAATAAGTGAAGCTTGATTTAATATTATATATATATATATAGAGCTATCTCAGGGTTTATCCCCAATCTGTTATGCAAAAGTATTGTGTTCTGTTCTCTAGTTCTGTCCAGTGAGAACCCTGAGTCTGAGGGAAATCTACCTTAAATAGTCAAATCTCTACAGATTTATTTGCCTTAGCTGCCCCTGTAAATCTGGAACATATGGTTTGGAAATTGCACATTTAGGTCACAAGGTACAGATTAATCAAGGTACAGGCTGCTGACCTACTTCTGGTTTTCCAATATCAAAAATGACCTCTAGATTGGGAAATTTCATTTATTGAGACAGTGGTGTAAGAAACAAGAAGCAAAAGTGGAAGGCAGGCTATAGAGGCAGAAAAGGAGTCAGTTTATGGTAAGGAAAATGCAGAGGTAAAAGCAAGAGGAAGGAGGAGGGACAGAATTGAAGCAAAGGGAGGAGAACAAAAGAATAGAGAGCAAATGTGAGAGAGCATCTTAAATTCTGTGCTCTTATTTTCTTTACCTAGATATCACCTTGCTGCCCCCATGTATACATCCCATATTTATGTCCTGAACTTTCTATTGAAATTCTGTTTGGCTTATAAAAGTATTTCAGCATAACTGCAAATCTAAAATGAAATTTGTGGTCAATGAATTGTATGAATGTGAACTTGGTCATCTGATGCTGATAGATCTTCTAAGTATTTTGACGTGGTCATCTGTCATATTACCATGTCTGGAGGCTCATTACATGTATTCTAATGAGTGTGTATTCTAATGAAAATTTCAACTAGTTTTCTTCATGGAGAATGAAAGTTGTTCTCAAGCATTTTCTGTTTTAAAAAAAGCAGTAGTGGTAATCATCAAGAAAGTCAATAGGCATCTGGGTACTGCAGTCTTCATAGAGAGTTAAGATGGTTTTGATGCCAATGGAAGCATGCAATACTGAATAGTACATAACAAACGCTTTGTGAAATGTCCCTTTCTTTGGTGCTTAATAAAAATCACAGTGGTTATTTCACCAACTATTATTTTAATGGGAATGCATTTCAGTCATGCTATAGAAAAACTATTCCCTCTCCAGGTCTGAGCCTTTCTTTTGAGCTTCAAGTGAGTGTAATTGTAGAGAAGTTCTGTGCTTTAAAAAGGTGAGTGATTTTTAAAAAGTGAATGAAGGAGGGAGAAGGCTTTGAGAAAAAGACCCATTTAAAATGGCTTGGTATTCTCTGCTGCTGGAATAGGTCTTGACATACATGAATGAGAAGAAACAGGTGATCTTAATAGGGATGATGCATTTATCACAGTCTTTTCTGTATTGTAGGTTGTTATGTGGATGTGGGTTCACAGAAGGTGAATTCCATGTATGCATAAGTTACTATGTGCTAGGTAAATCCATTAAAAGAAATATGCATGGCTATAAGTAAATATTATCATAAATGTCCATCAATTATGGTATTGTTTGAAAGCAGGTTTATGGGAATCCTAAGGGAAATATATATTAAATTTTTTTCCTTTTCTTTGAGACATTGGATGATGACCCAGATAATTCCAGATAGCTTTATGTGTAGGTTTTAGATTGAAAACCCTTATCCTTTCAGAGAACCCTTTCAGGCTAACCTTTTCACTTGCTGGGTAGGAATGATAACCTGTTTACTTCATGGAACTTAAGAGGATGTTCTTATTGTGAATTTTGGTCATGAAAAGTAATTACAATCTTCTTTTTATTTATAGAATACATTTTTGTTCTGTAGATCAGTTCTTAGTCATAGTACTAAACAAGATGTTGAAGAGGCTGAAGTTTGGCTTTAAGTGTCTTTTATTTTTTCATTTTTTACTTTTCTAATTGACTGGTATGATTACATTTTTCCTCAAAGAAAGGCTTCATGTTTGTCAACTCTGTTTTTCATTTACAAATTTGAAGCACTCTATTTCAAGGTTTTGTGCATTTGGTGATAAAAATATCAGAAGTACTCACACAATTTCTATTTGCAGTCTCTAAGCAGTGTAATACGTGAACTCAGATTTAAATTGATACATTGAGTAACCTAGAAGGCATACAGTTTTGGGGCTACATCAGAAAGACAATGATAATCAAATGCCCAGTGCCTCATTCAGCATTTTAAATGATACCTCGTCATACAGAAAGGTGTGAGATCTGAAATGAAGGGGAATGTAAACGGGCAAATATATCTGAAAGGCATGGGAATAAAATGCAGGTTGTAGGCACAAAGTATCCAGAGTGAACTGAACAACAGCCATATGGCAGTTTGCCATCCTTACTAAAAAAAGCATCCATTTAGCATTAGTACTCGGAAAAGTAATTTACAGACCACAGATAAAATGTGGACATTATAAGGAATGCAACAATAATTAATAAAAAAATAAATAAAAAAAAAATTCCAAATTTTAATTTAGTCACACTTTCCTTATTGCACTATAAACACTCTGGATAATGGAAGGTAGAGTGGCCAAAAAACATGCTGTAAAAACAGAAAGTGTTTTTCACTTGTATATTTGCCTCTTAAATTGCTCTGCTTAATGATATTAAGAAAAAATCAGCAGAGCAAGAATTTGAAACTGAGAGCTTGAGCAGGTAAAAGCTGATAATGAGAATAGCTTTCTTACACGTACTGTTCCAGTTACTTGACTAAAGTGGTTTTTGTAAAGCTGGGCTAAAAGGCCCAATTAGTAAATATTATAAAGACTCCCTTAATGGAGGGACTAGAAAATTGCTGTATAAAATTGATTTTGAAAGAAGTAACATGATCTTGCCTGCTCAGAGTTGTTCCAGATACCATCCTTCTTGTATAATAAAAGGTCTTTATAACAGCATCAACCCCTTCTGAATCCCTGTGATGCAGATGTAAAATGTGTTTTTATAAATAGTGATAGTCTCTTAATCTTATAACTTTTTAGCAGACATGTCTATTGTAAAACATACCAGACAGGAAGAAAAGAAATCCTTGCTCAACACTGGAAAGAAAACATTCCTTGCAAAGCCTCGGTGTAGACCATAAATAAAAGATGTACAGAATCCTCAGTGTTGGGATGAATACAAGCTGGAACCAAGTGTAAACATTCAGACTTGCTAGCCTGAGAGCACAGGCTGAAAGGTTTGGCGTGTTTTCCCATTTTGATGCTAATGGGGAAAATAAAATCCATTGCCCTGAGCTATAACTGTTGCTGTGTATGGATTCACTAGAACTCAAATGAGTATATATTATCAATGAGCTGATCTGGTCCTTCTAATTTGTTTGCCATTAGTTTTCACCACTGGACTTTTTCCCTTTCAAATCCTTTCTCTGAAGCTGTAACACTTTTCACTGATGCTTAAGGAACTTCATTGTTAGGCCAGCAATTGCCTTTGGTTAAAAAGTGTAAACTAATGTCAGAAGTCCTTGAAACAGGTTTGGATCAAGAAATGTTTTAAGTTTTGCTTTTTAACATTTTGCTAATGACTGTCTACAAGCTACTGTTCCCGGTTTAATCATGGTTAATGACAAAAACTTGGTCTAAGGGAGAGCTGGGATTGTCCTGAGAGTTCTTGTTCTCTTCCAAAACGATGTTTGAGATACTTATCCCACAGTCAGAAGCAATTAAGAAATGTACTACAGACATATGCTAACATTTTCTTTAGACACCATGTTTTCTACCGTTCTAATAAAACCATTTTTTCATCATGAGTTTTGAAACATGTAGGTTCTCAATAAGCAACACTACTAAACAGTAGAGGGACAGATCTATTTATTTAAGTTTTGCCTGATTTCTGTTGATATTGAGGAGTTAGCATATGGTACCTTCATAGACCTGCTTTTTTTTTTTATGCGTCTCTTTAGTACTAGACCCAGTCATAATTTTATCTTTAGGTCTGTTGTGGTTTTTTTCTTGTTTTTAATGTGAAGTGTTTTTTCTTTCCAGCCATTTTGTTCAATACGTTTGAGTAATGTTCAGGCATCTTTCTCTAAAAGCCATCTTTTAGCTGATAATTTATCTGTCTCTATTGGTTTTTAATAGGTACTCAAAACATAAGAAACTTTTATCTGGCCTTCACCACTACATTATTTAAAAATTTAAGGGGTAATTTAAATATAGAGTTAACAGCCTTCCTTCCTTCCTGTTGCCTCAACCTACAGGAAATATTATTTAATGGCTAATGCACATATAAAAATGGGTCTGAAAGTAGATAGATGGTTATTTATTTTTAGATACTAGTAACTTCAGTTCTTGGCAAAAATTTATCTGCAGTATTTATCTGCATGTCTCCCTAGCTAATCTGTCAGTCTTGTCCTTCTACTGGAATGTAGCTGCTTCTGGCAGTTGAGGTGGGAGTAGACATAGATTAATTTCCATTATCCACCTTGCAAGAAGTAGTAAGTTGTTCTTCTGGTTTTGCTTTCTCAGGAACATGGATAAAATGGAGTCACTAATTTAAACTAGATTCAAAGGGGAAAAACCAGGCTCACTGGAAACAAGCCTGGGATGTTTGTGGAGCAGCATGTCAGCTCCACTGCTATTTCAGGGGAAGTAGGAGACAATGACCCATGTAATGGGGAAGATGCAAAAGCTATCAATGAGCTTGGACTCACAGTAGAACCTGGGAATGATCAAGTAGATGCAAAGGAGGAGGGGGATAATGATACCCTCAGGCCTTTGTGTCACAAGATGAGGGACAACACACCAGGGTTGGAGGGATGGGGGGTTAGTAAGGAACTTCAGCCCATTACCCTGCAGCACTCTGGGGACACAGCAGCACAGCCAAAATCTGATGGAGATGAGCCAGGGGCTCCTGTGATAGTAACAGCCAACAGGGAAACATCATGGAAACACCTTAAGGGAATTAATGGGTGTTTCT
This sequence comes from Megaceryle torquata, assembly GCA_024611175.1. NCBI lineage: Eukaryota > Metazoa > Chordata > Aves > Coraciiformes > Cerylidae > Megaceryle > Megaceryle torquata. Next base: position 54,910 of record JANIJG010007756.1, read on the forward strand.
CTGGAAACGGGACACAGCCAACTGCCCAGCTGAAGCACCTCTACAGGAGTGCATGCAGCATGGGCAACAAACGGGAAGAGTTGGAAAGTACTGTGCTTCTGGAAGGCTATGACATAGTGGCCATTACTGAAACCTGTTGGGACAAATCCTATGACTGGAGTGTGGCTATTGATGGCTACAGGCTGTTCAGAAGGTATGGGAGGGGAAGGAGGCATTGCCCTCTGTGTTAAGAAATGGATTGAATGTGAGGAGATTTCCCTAAAGAATAGCCATGAGCAAGTCAAAAGCCTATGGGTAGGAACTAGAGACCAAGGCAACAAGAGGAACCTTGTGGTCAGAGTCTACTATGGGCCTCCTGATCAAGGGGAGGCTATTGATGAAGCATTCCTACTCCAGCTACAGGAGGTATCGCACTCACACTTCATCTTTTTTTGCTGTTAGGAGTGTATCAAGTGTTTTGTTTTCCTTGTTTTGCTTTTTGCACTATGTGAAATTAAGAAAGTTGCTTGACCTGCTATTTATACAGAAGCTCAATCAGTGGCTGATGTCTATTTCCCTTGTTTTGAGATAAAGGCTAATTTGCAGTTCTGCTTGACAGTAATGGAAGATAAATGACAGAAATGTGTGTGATCACACTTCTCAACCGAAAGGAGGCAGGTTGATATTTACAGTTCTAGCACAATACTCGCTGTCTTTATTGCTGTTACACCAGATGATGGAAGACAACCTGGGAGTGAGTTTAAGTAAGGCACATGAATAGGCCTTTCAGAAGAAGAGGCAAGTTCTAGTGGATCCAGATCATTGTAGTGGTCTTAGTATCAGCTTGTACCTCACTGTGTGCTTATTGGAACATACTTTTTTACATCAGAAAAATGTTTTTATGTAACTCTGGAAGAATTCTGTCACTATAACATCTGAATCCTTAACAGAATCAAAACAAACCATGCAAATGAGCTTCAAAAATAAATGGTCTTAAATCTTACTTGTTAAGGATCCTGTTAATTTTTCTTATGAATACAGCAGGCTGTTTGTTCCCTCTTATGGCTTGGAGGTGACACACCAGGATCCCTTTTTGGGGAGCTGGCCTGTGGTCCCTGCCCTTGGGCAAGAGCTGTCCTGGTGGGCAGTACTAGAGACTCCTGCTGGTGGCTAGGCACCATCAGGGCATTGCCCCATTGGGATGGGGCAATTCAGCCCTTGAGCAAAAGTATTTTTATTCTTCTCAGGTGCCTTGAGTTTTCTGTAAAATGTGTGTTGCTTCTGAGGAATAAGTTACTATTTGTGGCTGTGGTAGAAGCCAGTATGTGTCAATCCAATGTCTCACCTTCAACAGGTATTGCAAGTTTCTCTTCAGTGAATTTTTTTTTTTTAAGTTTTGATGTTTTATTTCTTGAAGCTGTTATGCCATTGCTTGTGAAGAACTAATAAAACTGACTACACAGCACTGAAAATACAATGTGGCACACACCTCTGTTGTTTCTTTAAATCATAGTGTGAAGTCATTCCAGCATTCTGCTTGGTTGGTGTACACTCAGTTCAGTTAGGGTAAAACAAAACATGTTTCATGGCCTGAAAGAGCTAGTTGGTGACATGGAAGACGTATCATACCTGTATAACATTTAATTTTATTCAGGAAGTGCATTACTAATGGTACATTACAGTGTTCAGAGAGCGGCAGTGTCCAAGTGCCCAGTTCAGAGCCATCTAGTGCTGATGTCCAGAGCTGTCTTGTACCAGTTAGATGCCTGGCAGGCCAAAACAGGCAAACCAATACCGAATTTATGTCACCTTTCCTTCATTGTAGATACTAGTTTGGTATCAGCTGATAATTTTCACAAATTAGTAGGAACTTCTTTGCTCTGAGGCTTTCTTCATTGTTAAGTGAAATTGTTCAGCAAGTTCAGAGGCTAGAAGGAACAACCAGATGGATAATGTAGTGATATAAATTTTTCCATGAACCAAGGCAAACGAAATCAAGCAGGAAGCAGTTTTCTTGAGATGAGACTGACAGCAATCAATAGCAACAGAGCATGCAATACCCCATATTAATTGCTTTGTTCTTTAGGAACTGGTATATTGCTTGCAAAATGAAATTACCGTTGCTTGCTTCTTGTGTTTGAGTGGTTTGTGTTGAAAATAATTTAAAATTGACAGGTTAGGTTCTGTGGAAGCACCCTCTTTATTCCTAAGTATCAAGAATAGAAACATAATTGGCATTGCACTTATGGCAGTTACATGTTACTGTAATCCACACTTAGAAAGTCATCGGAGTCTGGTAATTGCTGAAAAGTATTCCTTTTCTCTTATTTGCTTTGTTTTCATTTGGAAAATGTACAAAGGTCAGAATATAAACACATGTGCTGTTTTAAAAATTTATAGTCAGAGCCAAGAAGATTTACGCATTCGTTCCAGAAACTCTACTTTATATTTACTTATGACAAGGAGCTCACATCGTTTAACTTGTGTTTTGTGTTCCAGGACAAAACACTTTACAGAGATGTAGAACTACCTTTTTTTTTCTTTTTTTTTTTTTTTTTAGGTGAAGGGTTGAATTTAGCTTTTGTCTTGATGTTAAGAGTTTTTTATGGAGTACATTTTAGGTAGCAAAACTTGTTTTCTGTATAAAACTAGCCTCATACTTTTTCTGGACAATTTGTGTATTAGGGATTCAACAGTTGCAGTGCTTTCTAAAGACAACCTTTCTTAGTGTGGTTTGTGTTTGATATAGGGTTCTGTGTTTATAGAGTGAGGAATCAAATGCATATAACTGACTGTACTTTAGAGAGTGGAAGGAAGGTGGAAGTTTTGTAGTCTGTAATTGGAAAATCACAAAAATTCCAATTAGACTGTGAGATGAAACTTGCCACTGGATATAAAGCTGTCACTTTTTTCAGTTTTAAAAAATTATTTTTGAGGATCAATATTTTTGATTAATAGTATGTATTATTACTTGACTGCTGTTCTCTATTGGACAAATCCTACATGTTTTGTTTTTTAACCAACCTCTTGTTTTAATAGCAAAAAGCAGAATTTAATCAGAATTATTGTCATGTGTGTAAAGCTGGATAGTGTTCATCTACAATACTAGAAATTTTAAGGTTGTGATACAGGAACACCTACAAGGCCTATGAAACTATATGCTTTTAGAAAATACATACACATCTATTTTTATAGGCTGGCCTGATGAAGCACTAATGGTCTGTCAAGTTAGTGATAAACACATCTGTGCATGAGCATATATGGTGCAGTATAGTAACTGAAGGCAACTTCTCCCATATTCTGCCAGTCATAAGAGATACTTAAAAATTCTGCAAAAAAAAAAAAAAAAAAATTTAAATACTCTATGAGGCTGGATGAAATCCATGACAAAGGAATTTGGACTGAAGGCTAAGATTTGGGCTTTTCTAATGTCATCCCTTGATAATTGTCCTTTAATAAAGAAGAATGATCCAGCAATTAAAAACAGGGCTCTCAGATTTAAGACAAACTGGGATGAATCTCCGTGTGTGTCACAGACTTGCTCTGGGCCTTGGAGTAGTTTGCACTGTGTGCCTGAGCACACGCTGTAACTTGGTAAAATGGAATACTTGCCATCCCCATCTTTCATGTTTGTGAGGGGCTCATGTGGGCTCGTTTGCCTTCAGTATTTTAAAAACCCTCTAGTATCTATAGAGTACATGGCCCAGCTGGTACTAGAATTTAGGAATTTTTTGTTTATGCATCATTTTTTCTGGCCAAATGTAGAAAAGAATGGATTTATCTTTCAGTGAAATGTGCAGAAATAACCGAATAATCAGCAAGCCCTTGTAAAGAGAAAAAAGACTAAAGGGCCTATTTAGACTACAAAAGTTGCCTATAAAAGGAGTACCAAAACTGAGACAGACTCAGTGAATTTTGCCATTGTTGTTCATAGATCATATCTTGGCCAGCTTGCCTTCTTCCAGATTTTATCATAGGAGAGGGCCAGTAAGGTTGTTGATGACTATAATATTGCAGTCTAATGAAAAAAAGAGTGTATTCCAAAGTGGGCATGAACTCATCTAGGGGAGTGTGGGGGCAGACTGGCAATGAAAACTGTGTATGGGCCTGAGTGAGTAGGAAGAAGCAGGAAAAGACAAAGCTGTTTGTCTGGGCAGCAGCTGCTTCAAAAGGGATTGGATGTTTGGGGGAATGGAACATGCTGGAGATGGCCTTGGGTAGCTGCACCCCCAACAGCTGGAATTCTCAGGAAGAGAAGATGTCACAAGCACAACCTCACATGAAGCAGAGACAGAGCTCGCTTGTCTGTACACTGAAGAGATTGCATTGCTTGATATTCCAGACTCCTACTGTCATTTACCAAAGTGTTTATAGAAAAGACAGTTTGTGGTTATTAATATGGATTCCTGCCATATAACCATTGCAGAATCCTACACTAAACCATGTGCCCTCTGGTCACAGTTAACATATAGACCCAGTCTATAAAGAGTGAATGATTTTCATCTTGTGTCAGTGTTTTTAAAACAGACAGTTATACTTGTTTGTAATATATTTTTTTTTTAATCCACAAGTAGGACAAAAAGATTATTTTTTTTTTTCTCATCCAAAATGATTTTTAAAAGAATAATCAGCAGGAGCATGCCTCATCTTTATTTCTAGTAACCTAATGTGAATGCTGGGAATGTAAGTTAATGTTTATCCTAAGTTTATTAAGTTGACTATCCTTTATTTTCAGAAGCTTTCTAAAGCAGTGTATTTTTAAAATTATTATTATTATTTTGAAAAAGCAAGGAAGAAATGCTAGAAATGTGCACTTAATTTGCAGAAATGATTTTTTTTTTTCTTTGCTGAGAGTATAATATAAAACATGCACATTCCATTAAGTTGAAAAAGGAACTCTAGCCTACATGACACTTGTATATCTGGACCACTAGGTCAGGCATCTTATCTGCCTTTTAGCATGCTTGCTTGAACATTGGCTTGGCTCCAGGAGAGAGCTTTCATTACTTGCCCTTGGAATATGGCATGACCTAAGGAATAGGTTTTTGTTTTTTTTTTTTTTGTTTTGTTTGGTTTTTTTGTTTTGTGTTTTAGAGGCATGAGTTGCTAGTCTGACATGTAACCAGTCAATTGGACTCATGCCTTAGATTTTCTTGCTGCCTTTTTCATGTAGTCTTGATCTTTTCTGTTTACCTGCTCTAAAAGAAGTAGAACTTATTGAAAAGCAGTGGAGGTAGGGGGAGGACACTGGACAGGATAAGTAGCACTTCATCAGGCACAGAGTAAAGAGTTTCTGCTATGTCCTCAAAGCAGGGAGTCTGAGCAAGACTCCAGATCTCCAGCTGCACCTGGTGGTCTGCCTCTATTCCGTCTCTGTATATTTCCCTGTTTGGTACCCAAATGTCAGATTAGCTGCCCAGGTAGCTAACTGTAAAGAGACAACATGAAAAAGTATGTCAGAATTCTTGTATGGGTCTAGAGCGAAGGGTCATGACCACATGTTTCTTATGATTAATTTTAGCTGTATTTCAGGTAATGGTTCCATTATCAAATGTAATTTTGGTACAGAGTCCAAAATGGGAGCACAGTAGTCCCTCTAGTTGGAAAACCATTACTTTATGCCAAGAGTTATTTCATTGCCTGATGACTAATCAGCCCATTGGAGAATTTTGTTATCAAGAGTCATGGAAAGTTGGCCCCTGGTAGGAATCTCACAGATAGTTGCTGAAGGAAGTCAGGATAATGTTCTCAAGCTTTGCTAGCCAGGAGCAGAACGAAATGGCAGCGAAAAGTTACTGTGATGCTGAAGTTTACTTAGAACAGATGCAACATTTCAAACACTGCCCCAACTATTGAACAAAATGGAGTACCACTTAAAAATGCACTACTCATCATTACTAGACATTTCTGAATGTGATCCACAAGTCGTGGAGCTATATTTGGTTGTATATCATGTCAGAGAATGCTTTTAATGCTACTGCAGTGTAAGAAAAAAACAAATGATGGAAACTAGATCTTTGTACTTTGAACACCCCTTTTCTTGGGGGGTGTTTTCCAGTAAACTGCTCCCAGTAAACTGTTTCACACTAACACAAAAGAAGGTACTGAAGTAAATTAGTATCTGCAGCTTTCTTTACCATCCCTCACCTGTCTTGCACAGGTTCAGGACAGAAAAGACACATCTGTTAACATGTTCATGAGGTCTGTTCCCACTGTGGGATCTCTTTGACTTCTCCATTCCCTGGAGAAATGAGTTATTCAGTCTCGAAGGCTCCATAAATGAGGCACAGGTACTGACTGACTCAGTAAAAGGCAGTTTGAGAATAAAGACTAGATTTATAAAGGGGCTTAAGTGACAGCATTTGATATCATTATGCACAAATTTTACACTTGGAGCACAACAATCTCCACACCAAATTAGGCAGCTGAGCTCTCTAATTCATTCTCTATACATATTCTGTGTATTCTGATCTATTATCCTGGAATGTTCTAGGGAAGTTCTGAGCTGTTGCCATGGAGGAGAAAAACAGCCTGAGATGAGTGCAGGCCTGGAAAAAAGAACCTAAACAAAGGCTTTTTACCATATATACACAATGTTATTTGCTGTCATTTGTGTCTTGCCATTGGGACAGTAACATGTGGCAGCATGGGCCTGTGTTTGATCATGGTCATGCAAATACTGGCACAGTTGTATCAAGACTGCGCACAAGACAGAAACTATGCTGGGCTATATATTATGCTGCAAGGTGCAACACGTTCTGTATGCCTACATCTGTGAGAAGAGGGGTAGCTAACAATGGGGTATCATGTCCCAAAACTGAGAGTTAGCCATGCAAGGGAGAATTTCAGGATCAGGATGATGGTGATCATGGAGATGAGGTCCATGTTCTGTTTGCCCTTTGCTTGTTCAGTAGCTAGCTGTCACAAGGCGATTGGTACAAGGGAGAGTGCTGCCTAGTCACTTGGAAAGTTGTCATGTCTAATTGCCACCATTCTTTACTTTCCCAGTTCAGGGAAAAATGTTGGTCAGCAGTGCAATTTGGGAGGTGCTGTTTTCAAGATCCATAGTCAATAGCCTTCTAGGTAACAAAAACACATTAGACAATGGACTTTGCTTACATAGATTTCTGCAGCTCTTTTGGCATTGTTGACAGGATGATATGTCTCTGTGGTGCTCCTTTGTGGTCCTTTATCAATAGGGAGAACAATAATTTGTTTTATTGCAAGTCATGGTAGCTCATTGTTGATGGATTTTTTGCCATTATCTGCAGCCCTTCAGTTGGTCTGGCAGATTTCACAGTGTCTCTGACTGTGCCATGTCGACAGGCCAGTGTGCAGCTAACTAGAGTTTAAGCCTGTGAAGTTTCATGGGGTCACTTAGGTATCGCTGTGACCAATAGATACTTTGGTGGCCTTCTCTACCCCCCTCCTTGATAATAAAGCCATTCATGAAGGTCAACCTGAATCACACCTGGGCTCTCTGTAATTAGTGCATCAGCAGCAGTCTTGTGGATGTGGATAGTGGTTTTGACTGTCTGAAAGGGAGGTAGAGGCTTGTATTATTAATGGTGAATCTGTATTGCACCTTCTCCCTGGAGACCTGTTTGCCTGCTGGCCTGCATGTTTGGGAGAGTAAAGGAGAGAAGAGCTTGCAAGGGTACCTAAGGCCTGCCTTGAAGCAAGTGCAGCTACCAGCACCAGCTGTACTTCATTCACTTGCCCTGAAAGCTGGAAAGGCCGAATCATGAAAGGTGCTTTGGCTACCAGCTTCACTGTGGTCCCTGACAGCTGCTTGTAGTAATTTAGCTTTGCACATATATAGGAAGTGAAGAGTAAAATCTCCCCCACACCCCCTCCCTCCGTCCCTCCTTTTTCTGCCTTTGGCTCAACCTCTCAAATCTCAACACTGTAGTTTTTGGTAGCCTAGACTCTTATGTTGCGGGTGTTATCCAGGCCTGCAGCCTAAAAGTACTAGGGTTTATTAGAAACAGAAAACCAAACCCCAAAAATATTCCAAAGGCATTCTCAGAAACTACACTCTGACCTGGGGGACCTGAGCTTGGGGAAGGTGTCAGCCACCAAATTAAGTGACTCCAGCGGATGTGTTCCCAGCTGGTGGGACAAAACTGGGACTTTTCATTTTGTTATTGTTTCACTATCTGGTTTTGTTGGCTGCCAGACAATGGACAGTTTGTCTAATGGCAGTAAGTATTCTATTTGTAGGCTGTTATAACAGTGAGATGTGACTAGGAAATGGGTGACATGCTCTGCCTGTGGACTGTTAGCACTTTTCATCAGTCAGCCTGATGGAGTCAGGAAGCACCATCCTGCCATCAGTATCATCAGCAAGCTTATTTTATGTAGTAGGAGTGAGGACAGAATGATGCTTGAGTGCTTCTCTTTTGGTCATCACTTTTTCTATTTAGATGCATTTATATATTTTGGGGGGAGTTTATTATTTGGTTGGGGGTTTTTTTGTTGTTGTTTGGGGTTTTTTTTGTTTGTTTGGGTTTTTTTGGTGTGTGTGGTTTTTTTGTTTTGTTTTTCCTGAAACAATCTCAATGCCATTCTTCTAATTATCTTAAAGCAATAATACTTGGGGTTTGGGCTTTCCTTTTCTTCTTTTTTTAGAGACACTGTGCTTTCTGATAAGGTATTTCTCTCATTTTTTTTCTCTAAAACCAAGTAGGAAAAAGTGCTTTGCCATATGATCTGAAAGCTAACAAAATTGTCTATTTTAATTCTGACTAGCTGAGAATTAATTATCATGAATGAAAGAGAAACTCCTTTTAAATATGTAATATTCTTAAAATATGCAAACTTTAAAATACACATCAAGTCCAAAATTTAAAATTTCACCAGGAAGTAAACAAGCAGGCCATGCAGACTGCAGAATGTACATATTCATATACTTCCTCATCAAGGGACCTTGTACTACATGTTTCTGCCAAGGTAGTCCTAGGATGAAGGCAGAGACTTGATGTGAAATCTTAACTTCAGAAAGTTTTAATGGTGTTTGCCTGTGTAGGATTTGTTGTAGTAACCTAATGGCAAAGTGACAAAAACATGAATAATAGTAGGAAAGCTTGAGTCTTAAAAGGTTTGAGGCTTTGGATTAAACATGGGTAGTATGAATGTGTATGGGGAAAAAGCAGTTATGTTCACAGTTGTTGAACCATATAGAATAGATGAGATAATTATAAACTCTACACAAAGGTGTACTCCCTCAGAGAATAATACTGACAGCCATGACATTTTCTACAACCCACTACCATCAGCAAGATTGCAACATTATTCTTTTGTAATAAATATATCTTGCAGGTACTGTCAAGAGACAAAAGACCTAAGCCAAAATTTTGTGGGGGGAAAAAAAGGAGCCTAAAGCACTGTTGTGTGCTGGTTAATGGAAGCTCTTAGCTATGAGGAGTGCAGGAGTACAGGTTACTCTTGTAAAATCTTCAGTGGTCTAGTTTTCAGTTTGACAGAAATACTGATTCAAGGACAGGTGCATGTTATCCTTTGTTGTATGAGATGGTGATCCTGAAGCCCAACATCATCAGTTTGATAGTTTTACAGATGAGCAGTACCACCCAACATACTTGAGCACTGCTGGTAGAACTTCGGCAGAATGACCAGTTTTTCTCCTGTTCTGATAGGAACATGCATACATTAGTAAATATGCTTTAGGCAGTGACATTAGAAAGCAGAAAAGAACATGAAATTGGATCTAAACGCCTACGCTGCAGTGTTAGAAAGCAAATAACCATAATATTCTTAAAATAGCTTAGGAAATTTCAAGTGGAAAGAAGCCCTTTACAGATGGTAAGAAGATAAAAGCATTACTGACATTTTATATCAGGCAGGGTTTAGTAGTAATTATAAACCATGCTATGGCTACAGCAGAATATTCCTTGGAGATAGTAATAAATTGCTTAGCAAAGAGGGATGTTACCACAAGGGGTGATGGGATATAGTGATCATGTTAAAAAAATGAACTAAAAAAACACAGCCCACTCTGCTAGGCAGAAATAGGCAGTTTGGTAAATTGTACAAAACAGAGGCTGAAAGAAAAATGGGACCTATAGGCGGTGACCGAGCTAAAGCAGCACTCCAGGTCTTGGGTTTTATCATGATGGTAAGGCTTGAGTCTTCATAGCCCAGGACATGTCCCAGGAAAGATGACCTTCCTCATCTATTTATTCCATTGGTATTTTTAGGCTCAATTTCATATTCCTTTTTTGCTTTCAAAATATACCGTTTCTGGTGGGTAACAATCTTCTCATATATACACTATTAGTTTTCATCATATGTACAAAGTAACCTGGGGTTGAAGGCAGCAAGTACTCCAAGCCAGGACTTCTGCACAGGTACGCATCTTCAGCTTGTGCCTAGACAAATTCTAGCACAAATTAACTTGTTGCAGCCCATGGTGTAACTGAGGATTAGAAATATTGCTGTGAATTATTTATTCACTCCTGTCCCCCTCTTATCTACATGGCTTACTTTTCATGAGATAATGACTTAAGTTTACTGGTACAGTACTGGTACGGTAAGGAAAAATATCTTTACTGGAAGGGTGACAGAGCCCTGAAACAGGCTGCCAAAAGAGGTTGTGGAGTCTCTTTCAAAACCTTCCTGAATATAATAAATATGTTCTTGTGTGGCCTGCCTTAGATGATCCTGCTCTGGCAGGGGGGTTGGACTCTATGTTCTCCAGAGGTCTCTTACAACCTCTACCGTTCTGTGATTCTATGGTCACAAGCAATAAAAAGGATGAGTTTCTAAGGGGAGACATGCTGCATGTGGCATGCAACACTGGAACAGAATGCACAGTTAAGATAGGAAAATCTCAATACAGCACTTAATACTTTGCTGTTCTAACATGGGACATTAATCTGAAAGAATTAGTAGATTTAAAAGTATTTTTAAAGCCCAAATCTAGAATGAGCTGCTTGGGTGGCAGAAGTAAATATGCTCTCCAAGAGCAGCATTTAATTCCCATTAATGGGCTGTGACAGCCCATTTTACTGTGTTGGGTCATTGGTCTGAGACAGCAGACAAGCATTTAATCTTTTTATTTTCAGTATTAGTAATTACATACAGCATCAATTATTCATAAGAGCTGAAATCTCTTCACTGATAAAGTGAGAGAGATTCCTTTGCCTCTCAAGGTTTGTGACAGGCTGAATAACCAGTCAACTTGTGCCATGATGACTGGCTGTGTATAGATGTCCAAACATGACCATGAAAGTGTGCTGCTCCATAGTAGCATTTTAAAAACAAATCTGTTTAACATCAACTCTTATTATAACCTCAAAATAATGTTAAAATCCTGAAATAATATATTGGATTCTCTGTTTATTAAATGTTTTCAGGAACTCCATTTATAAATTGCTGTTTTCCTGATTACTGCTCTTTTCTATTTAAGTGGATACACAGTTTTCATCTTCAGCAAAGTGAAACCCAAAGTATTTATCTACATATTTAGTTCATGTTCTTTAGTGGTGACATCTTAAAAATCAATGAATTAATTTGCCATAACTTTTACTTAGGTTTTTTGATACAAATTATAAAGTCAAATTTTCTGGCTTTTGAAGAAAGAATTTGTGGCTAGTTACTGTGTAGTATGAGTCACCAGAGAGAAGTGAGGTAGGAGAGTTTGCGCTTTGTTTCTACTTTGAAGTAGTAACTCATGTATCACCTGGGCGATACATGCTAGTATGTGGAATGAGATACATAAAGAAGTAAATGGCAGGGAGCACATGGCAATTATCCAGCCTATTTTTCAAATTATTGTGACTATAAGACTTTCCCAGCTTTCTTGAGAAGCTATCCTACAGTGAAATGGAACTCGTTTACCAGGCTGCAAAATGAAAGGAAGTAATCTGTAGAGTCAGTAATCATCTCAATGTTTGGTTTTGCCTTACAGCATTTTAGGACTACAACCTCTTGTAAATTTAGCTTATTTTGTTGCGTATTATAAAAATTGTGATAACAGGATATTCTGGTTTCTCTGTATTTTTATTCTTTTACAGATGTGTTGATGTCTTCAGAGATAGGAATAATTGTGTATAGATTTGTTATGGTACAGATGGTTTTAAATGTAGATGTCATTTTTAATTTAAAAAACCCAAACAAAATCTTAGGGCATCCCCTCTGATGTAGCTATTTTCACTCGCCAACTTCTACTTTTCTTGCAACAGCCAAATTATTCTGTCTCACTTTTTCTTCCAGTAGCACATAAACACTACACTACCACTGTAGCATCATTTCTTCCTCATCAGTCTCTGTCAACAGGACTCCCTGAAAGCATTTTTTTACTTCATGTCTCACTGTCTGCTTTCTGCCTGTGTATAGGAATGCATATGTATGTATGTGTTCTGCCTCCTTGGGTATCCAGCAGCTGTGACTCCTCAGGGACCACTCTTCCCAGGAGCACATACAATGCTTTCCAGCAACACACCCTTCTTTGGATGGAGCCAATCACTCTGTGAGTAGATCCTATCCTTTGAGGAGCTGTGGGTTTTCCTCCCTGAGAAAAATCAATGTTTTGGAGTGAACTTTAGATTATCCTGACATGTTAAGGTTTGTTTATTGGGAAATTTGGTGGCAGCATTGCTATCTAACCTTTCAGGTTCTTTGGCCAAGTGTTACAACATGTAGCTGTGTGGCTGCGATTTACCCTTTCTCCTATGTGCTGTTCTTGAATTCTGTTTCTAATAGAAAATTCATCTTTTGAGACTGACTTATTTGGTGAGGGAAATAATAAAATAAATCTTACAAATTTCATCATTAAAATGTTACTGTTAAATTTCTAGAAATCAAACCACACTTATTTAGAAAGCTGTGCTCTATCAATCTATGGTAGTGCAAGAACTGTTTGTTTGTCTTCAGAATAATGGCTATTTATTCCCTAGGCTTATCTTCTCTTCTTACTCCTCATGGTCCTCACAGCCTTTCACAGAGAAAAGACGAGAACCATTCTCCATAGATCTGGCAACTCCCTCCTTTGTCATTTCTTCAAACTGTCAGTGAATGTACCAACCAAGAGTCTGAAAACTAGAAGGAAAAATAGGTCTTTCAGAGGGAAGCAAGCCATTTCTAAAGTTATTGTGACTGTAACCAATTTCTTAAGGAATACAGATGTCTATACTGTACAGTTTTATTACATAAATTATGTGATTTTATTTAACAGCTTGATTATTATCTTCCTAAACCTGTATTCTAATATTAATTAATATATAGAGATTCTAAGCAAGAAAAGACCATGTACCTTGACCTCGAGTGTGATACTGACTGTAAATAAAATAAGCTGTTAATTTGGTGCCATTGTGGTTGTGGATTACCTGTGCCACTGCTGCCTGTGCTGGTAGTGCTGTACAAGCACAGCTGAACTGCTTTTAGAGCCAGCTTCACTGCTGACCCATAGTTGCCCCTGTGTGTGGGCAACTCAGGTGCCTCTGTGATGTGCCTGTAGAACTCAGTGTGCATGTGGCTGGAGTTGGTTTTGGGAAGACTGTTTTGTTAGCCTTGGCTCAGCACCAGCCGTGTTGAACCTACAGTAGCACTGGAAGAGGCAGAGGTGGCCTTTCTGAGACTGGCAGTGAATCACTCCCATGGGTGAGAGTACATAAGGTGGTGGCAGTGCTTGTCCTACCTTGCTTGGGATTTTGTGAGGTCTTACTAGTGTGAAGGTACATATACATAATTGTATTATCTTATGTCTCAACCTTGGAGTTGATGACAGAATCATGCAGTGTGTTGAGAGCAGGTTCTCAATGTCTTGTTGAAATGTGGGTTATGCTCAACCCGCTGACCTCAGTACAGTTCTGCTTCACCCTCAACAGGATAGAGGGGAAAACAAAAAAGTATGATTTGGTGATGACTTTTGTCTCATAACTGCACTTGGGGCGTTTGCAACATCCTTGCAAGGATAACACTTTACGGTGCAGATACTTCTGTTTGTGTTGACCTTTTGAGATGTATTGGTGGTATTCCTGCTCTGTAAATATCTGGGGTTGTTTTGTGCTATGGGCTGCCAAATTTGTGGGCTTTAGACATGTAACGGCTGAATTAAATTTGTTTGATTTTGTTTGTTTGTTTATTGGTTAGCTGATTTTTCCTAAGGTGAATTATCCCTCTGTCTTATGAAGAAATTAGAGTGGTTAATGAAAGTGAGGTTTGTGCAGAGTGTTCTGATTTTTGCTGATACTGAAGATTAATCACTAATCTCCTGCCAGCCCTGTCACTCAGAGCAGGTGTTTTGGCTTTGGGTGTTTTGCTCTAAAAGAGCATTGCCTTGAGTTGCCATAAATTTGGCCTGAGTAGACTCCTGATGGCCTCTGTCCACTGGAGCAGCTGCAGGGAGCCGAGTGGGCTCACCCTGGCTTGGGCCCATGTGGACTTGGAGTCCTATGCACTCTGCATCACGGTCCAGGGTTGTGCGTTTGCCCAGGTTTGCAGACCTACAGATGGCACCAGTTTATAGGTCTGGTTGTTTGACAGTGCTTGAGCATGCCCTCAGCAGCAACGAGTAAGCAGAACCTCTTGTTAAATCCCGGGCTGACAGTCCCTGGCTTCTTAGCAAGGCTGCATGTCTAATGTCTGTGATGTGTTTAGCTTCTTATTCCAGATGACATTAATGGCAGAAGAATCTCTGAGTTTCTGAAGCAAACTTGACTTTGAGCACTTAAATTGTGAGTCTGCAAAAAGACACAGCTCAAGCTGTCAGAACAAGTTAACTCTGGAGAGGGTGCCCAGCTAGGGATCCTTTCTTAAGGCTACCTTCTTAGTCTTGGTGCTCGGAAAACAACACTGTAGGCTTCCTTTTCCTCCTCTACTTACAAAATTACGCTGCTTTTATGGTCTGTTTTGCAGAGCTATTGTGATGACTGTTTAATGCTCATAAAGAACAGTATGAGAAGTAAAGTACAGTGGGGAAAGCAGCAATGGTTATTTGTGGGGTGATTGAAAAATTTTTAGTGCATGTTTTATGTAGTTTGCTTTACAGCCTGTATTCTTGGTGAATAGATATATTAAAACACCTTAGCCCCTTTTGATAGTTTATCAAGTATTTCTGTTTGTTTACTTGATCTGTATTGCCAAAATATTTTTAAAACTACTTTTGTACAGCCTTCTGAGCAAGGTTACCAGCAGGTAACATCTTAGATGGTAGATTTCTCTTATGTAGCACTACTAACGAAACAACTGTAACATGTCATGTGATGATCACTAGCTTGCACAATTTCAAATGATAATATAATCAAAACTTCATCGGGATACAGCTCTGTGTCATTTTTCACTCCTTCCCCCCCCCGATTAATTTTCCTCTTTGTAAGTTTTTAATAGACTTCGAGACAAACTAGAACATGAAGAACCATGTTTAATATTAAGAGTGACACCACACACCTAGACAAGATTCTCTGTGCACAGGTGTCCATTACTTGGCTGAGGTGCAGCCCTCTTTCTTCTACTGTAGAAAAAGCTCAAATGTCACTGTGTTCTGAATTTATCTGCATGCCAGTTTACCCTTTACTGGGGAAAATCGCCTGGATTTTGCAATGATGAGATTTTGCAATCTATGTATTTTTGTTCCCTTTATATTTTGCACAAGACTGGGGGTGGGGGATGTGTGTAGCTGTACATTACTGTAGGTAGGTTTTTTCCTAACAAGTTGTTTTATTGAATCATTCTGAGTAACCAACCCTCAGCACAACATTACTATAACCTTTAAGACAAAGTCTGTCAGCGGTAGAGTTGACTTCAATAGCCACATAGGTACTGCCTCAAGGCCTTTCCCTTCCCGTGTTTGCCCTCGCTGGAATATTGTGGAGCTGTGAACTGGTGTGTCTCAGCAGCATTGCAGGCAGGGTGTTGTCAGGTGTGGGCTAGCGCTCTGAGAAGTCTGCCTGCATTTCTCATGGTAGGGAGAAGTCCTCAGGGAGCCTACAGAGCCCAACAGCAGCTGCTTTTGGCTGTGCCTGCATGCAGGCATGCACCAAAAGTTCAGAGCAGCCACTTGCAGACATGGTTGGGGGGATAGTTGTGAGCAAGGGTGTTGGGGAGCAGCTGCAGCAGCAGCAGGGTGGGAAGCACAATACCTAAGCACCACTTGTGCATGTGTGTAGCTCAGGGCTTGCACGCATAGATGTAAGTGCAATATCCCTGTGGCTTGTGAGCAGGATTTCAAAGCTGCCCTCATAATTAAACCTGGATGCCAAGACTGTCTTTTTGGCATGGTACTTTTTAGATGCCACTTTGACTTGAGCCTCGTGAATCAGGACAGTCATCTCAGTCTCAGCTTAAGAATCAGCGTAGCCCAGAGCTCAGTAAGGACAGTAGTTTAAGTAAGATACCCAGGGAAGATGATAAGCACAGCCAGAGCAAGCAGTACTTCTTCCCTAGAAATCTCTGGTGCTTCTGATGCTCTGTAGCTCCAGAAGGAGCATTTAATATCCTTCGTTGAATATTAATGCCATCAATTTGTCCATATGTGTCTGAGCCAAGACTTTGACCTCCTGACATGTTTGAAAGATAATTTAGTATCTTTTTTCTTCAGCAAAATGCTTCTTAGACTTTTTTGCCCACCTTACTATGCTTATTCTGCCTGCTATTAGAGTGACCTGGCTGACTATGCATCAACTTTGTCATGACAATACCTCCTGAATTTCTGTAGTGTTAGCTTACAGGAAGGTCTCAAAGAATCATCAACGTTTCCAACTTCTGGGCAACAAAAGTGTATTGCAATTTGCTGCAAGAGAAATAGAGAGTAGTTCAGCTTGCTCCATAACAAGGAACTGTGGATGCTGCTTCTAAATCTCCCAGTAACACATTTGGATGACCTTCATGAAATACCAGTCTGGGGAGGAAGGCTTTGCTTGGTTGCTACTCAAACACTGATTAACATGAACTGAAAAATTGTTGCTTATTGTAAAATAAATTAAGCTTCTTGCAGCCAGATAGAGTGAATTTAGGGGTAAGGGGCTGGAAGCAGCTGGAAAAGGACTTGTTTCTTTGACAGTCCTTGTAACTTTTTTTTAAAGAGAAGTAGTCTCCGAATTGTGTTAGTTTTGTGTTAACATAATATTTAAAAAATAATACTTATTTTTTATGTTGGTAAAATGCGCTGAGGTGGATGTCTAGTGGAGTGCAGACTTCTTATCTTCAGATGATCTACAGAACCAACAGACAAAGCCAAATACCGTCCCTGAGTTTGGGAAAAGCTTTTGAATGGCAGCTGATCACTATTTTTTGCTTTCTTATTAGAACTATATTAGATTACTTTTTTAATCTTTTTTTTTTAATATAAGCAGATCTACTGAGAACTGAGCTAACAGCTCAACCATCTGATGGTGACAGTTGTGACTGGTGTCCTGAAATTAATTTAGCCCTAACCCTAGTGAAAGAATGAACAGTTTTGAAGAATGAAACAGCCTACTGTATTACAAAACAGTAGTTGCATAAGATACAATGTCTGCTCTAATAAAAAATGTCTACATTTTTTGTCTTTGTATAAAAAAAAAGGGGGGGGGGAATTTGAATTAATTTAAAAATATTTAAAAATAACTTTGTTGGTTATACCACTTTATTGTTTATTTAAAAATATGTTTGAGGTTTGTGATAGTTTATTCACCAGAGATTTCCTTGCTCATGACTAGCACTCTGAAGTGCTGGAGGTGGGTTTCTCTGTGTATTTCTTTCCACTTGGACCTGTCACTACTGTATGTCCTTGCACAAACTGTCTGAACCACCTGTGACTGACTGTAGTTCAGAAATTGTAGCTTTTCTCTCATTTTTTTTTTTTTTAATTTTTTCCTCTCCCCAAAGGAATAAAAAGTCAGTTTTCATTTCAAGCTGTTGCTGTATCTCCTGTTTTGGCATTTTTATTTTTTTCTATATATCTTTGCTTAGAAGTTCAAGACAATGATGCTTAACTTCCATGTAAGATTAAGTGGGGAAAAAAAAAATTCAATATTTTTCATTTTTCAATTCCTTGTAGACATTAAGAGCAGTTTTTAAGGTTGAATATTAATAAGCACTGTAAGGACATACATTTTTAATGTGTCTGCTGCCCACATTTGAAATGAGGTCATTCAGATTTTCTTACTGTTTACAGTTAACATATGTATTAAAAGTAGCATTCATGACTAGTGTTTTATACTAATTAGAAGTGAATGAACATTGTATTTGGGAGACAAAATATAAAACTTTATTGCTTTACCTATTTTATCTCTATTAGCTCTTGAAGAAGCTGATAAACCTGGAAATGAAATAGAGGGAAAACTCTGTGCTTTAAGATGTATTTTATGATCTCTCCCAGTTGGAAATAAGACAGGAGTCTGATTCCAAATGTTTGCAGGACACAGTTGGAGATGTGCCAAGATGGCAGCATAAAACAGTAATTTGCACTGTAAAACCAGGATTTGGGTGGGGGTTGGCATCGTTATTGACTTACTCAAGGAGTTTTAAAGGTTAGTCAAAGCAAAAGTTTATTTTTCAGATGGGATTGCAAATTAGTATTTTTCTCTATAGGAGCATCTTTGGTGCCAGATTTCTAATAAGTATATTCTGTAAAAGCAAAATTATTATTTTTTTAATCCATGCTTGAGTCATGTTTTCAAGATGCCAATTTCTGTGCTCTCAATAAATAATTGAAATGAAGATCTAAATGTTTCACAGACAGTCATGAACAGCAATAAGTAACAGTAACTCTTAAGAAGCTGAACATCGTCTTGAAAGCTTACTGGTTATTATCTACCCCATCTCTTGCAAAGCCTTAAGTTGAAGTGTGTGTGAAGTAAACATGGGTTTCTGTAAAGATATGAAAATAATGATTAACAGATTTTTGTAGTTGTCACACTTTCAATGAAGTATACATTCTATTTAAAGCATGTTAGACTTGCAAAAGGAATCTAACAGAAATGTCGTGTTTTCTTTCAGCTCCAGTGATAAACCGATTCACCAGGAGGGCATCAGGTAAGTTGGATAAAGTTGCATGTTTCATTTGTCTACATAATAGTTGAAACATAATGCTGATGGTGGTTGTCATGTAAAACACAATATGATGTTAGTCAGATTTATTTAAAGATCACTGACTTAGGTTAACCTCAAATGTGTTACCTGGTTTACTGAAAATGTAGCCAAGGTTTCAGATCGCAGAACTTGTATGAAGCCTTCTTGTTGCTATGGAATTTATGAAAAATCTAAGCTTTTATTTTCTCCATTCAAGAAAATATTTGTAGTCCTAACAGAACCGAACTTTGAAAGCAAGAACTGAATGTAATCTGATGCAGGGTTGTCTTGCTCAGCCTGAAAGAGCAATTTGGTGATCATCTATGCATGAGCAAATGCACAACAGTGCTAGAAATCTCCCCATGTTTTTCAAAACCAAGCTGGTTTGTGTACATGGTACGTTGTTCTGCTGTGCAGAGATGGCACATTGGGTCCTGGAAGCAGCATTGCCATGGTGGTTGTGGTGTGTTGTTCTAGGAGCGTGCCTGCCTCACTTGATAACAATTTGCGTATTCTTCCGGTTAACTTGGATTGTGTATCTCCTCATTTTCTCTTTACCTTTATTCTATTACATGTAACAGATCCATCCAAATTACATATAATTAAAAATTAATATTCTTGGCCTCTCCTTATTGTTCTGTTCTACCATAGCTTTTGGGCTTTGGTTTTGAGGGCTTTTCCTCCTGAAGCATGAGGCCTAGAACCTAAGTCCTATTTGTCTGAAATACTATGTATCTGGAAGTGGGATGTAAAAGCCAAAACTAAATGAAATAAGACTCTTGACTGGCTCTGAGTCAGTAGAGCAGAAGATGTAAGCTGTTCCTAGTCACCTTGGTATGCCAAGTTTAAAATCTAACTATAAAATGCTTTCTGGTTTCAATGGCAGATAATTTTTGGTAAATGTAATGAAGTTTGTATTCCATAATGCAGTAAGTCTGTTCAGACTTGCAATTTTGCTAGTTACAACCTCAGTCAGATAGTTCCTTGACAATATAAAAATATTAGTGGATATCCTCAGGATTGCTAAGGAATTGTAATGCAAAAATGCAAGTGTGCATGGGCAGGATTGGTGCATAGCATAGGTAGCACAAATTAAGAAAATAAAATGAATTCCAAATATTCTCATATTTTAAGTAATGATAATACTTCATGAGGTACTTTAGCAAGAAACGAAAGGAATGATTCATTAACTAGCATTCAGTAACAGTGAGCAGAGCTATATGCAAATTACATTGCATGTTTTAAGGAAAATTTTACTGTGACTGATTGATAGCTGACTTTAATGAATGCAGTCCTTATAACAGATGTGTGATAAGCTTTTGTATTTCAGTAGGAGAGTTTGACTGTTTGAAAAGCTAATACTTGCTCAGGAAAAAAAAAAAAAGATAGTTATTTTGAATGTTCCTTTAAGAGGAAACTAAAAACACATTAGAAACCTGAAAACTTTTGCACAATTATTGGAGGAATAATTTCCATGGGCAATTAATATTTAATGTGTTTTGGTCTTGTGGAGAGGTAAAATAGAGTTACCTTATTCAGAATAATGAGTTAAGTTGCATGGTATGGTCCAGATGTAAATCATGTGAAAACACTTCAAGCTAGAACAAGGTAATACTGAAGTCTAATATGTGTACTATTTTATTAAGTTTTTGGCAGTTTAATAGTAAAAATAATTATTTTCTAACAAGAAAGCCCATGAAAGGTGATAGTATTTAAGAAGAAAAGTAAGAACTATATGACTACTGAAGAGGTACAGTACATTTAAGAAACTTGATGGATAAAACATAAAATTAAAAATATGAAACAGACTGTGTTGACATTTTACAGGGATGTTTGCAGTTCTAACCATGTTTTTAAATACTTTTTTTTTTTAATCGAACAATTATTTAGATACATTAAGGTAATCAAGGTACCTTGCAAGTGGAAATGTCAGTATTTGGGGGGTTTTATTCTTGGTAGCTTAATAACATTCTGTAATCAAAATTGATTTTCATGTTTAGGAAATGGGAGGCTGACCTCAGGGTTTTTATTAAATATGGTTTTAATTTTAGGCTATTTATTGGAGAGCTATTTTAAAATTTGAAATGTGCAAGATTGTTGATTCTTGAGTTGTCTTGATTTGCTTCTCATGAACGTTACTACAAGTTATTGACAAATATTCAGAGAGATAGTTGTAATGTGGTTTCATGGTCCCTCTGCTCTAGCAATACTGTAGACTGATTCTGAGAGTGTTATTTTTTAAGGTCCTTGTCTTTGTCACGCCTCTGCCCATGGCTTGTCTCTACTTCCCTTGTGTAGACCTAGGAGTTGTGCTGCCTGAAGGTGCATTTATTTAAAGAAAATAGAAATACAGGAGGTTTTGATGATTTGATTTTCATTAAATCTCCAACTGATCTGTGGTGTGGCTCCCAAATAACTACATCTGAAAGAGCGATAGTAGTGGTTGCCTTTAGCCAGAGGTGGGATGGAGAAAGAGCTGAAGTGACATCAGCTGAAGTAAAATACTCAATGATATCCACAGCAAAGCTTCCTAGACTGTTCTTCTAAAAGCTGCTTTTTTGAGCTCTTTCAGTGATAAGCAAGGAGAAGTCAGGAGTTGACACACATTTCTTCACAAAGAACAATAGTTCTCTACAGTGGATATCTTGATTTTGATGTTTCTATTATTCTTTGGATAATGCCTAGTATTTTGCGTGGTGGCATGAGATGTAGTTATTTTTCCTAACTGAGCTAGAAATTAAACAGCCAGAGCTAAGTTGCTGAAGCACCTGCTGAAAATAGTATAGTAAAGCATTTATTATTTAACAGCTGTTCCTGTCAGCACGCTGTGAAGGTATTAATGTACTGTCATTGGGATGTAGAGGATAAAGGCTTAAGGAAGTTAGGATCAATTAATTGTTCTTGAATTTAAATTCTTAACATTTATTGAGTTACCTAGTTTAGTGTCTCTTCTGCATGTTTATGCATATTGACTTGTAGATATGCAGTGTAGGCTTTATACATAAAATGTACATACAATATAGTGATGATGACATAGCTACTTAAGGGCTACTTAATAATGAACTTCATTGTTCTGGGCTATGCACAAAGAATAATTGAAATTATAGTCTTAAATGGAGGATCTTATCAAGAGGAGGTGATTAAAAATACTTTAGAGCTAGAATGAACAATGAGACAGCTGCAAGTAGTTAACCTTTATTTTTTTCTTTTAAAATCTGGTGGGATGGAGATGAAGAGAAAGGAGAAAAACTGTTGAGGAGATCAAGAGCCTTGGATGAAAAGAAAGGGGTGCATGGAGATAGAAACGGCATGAAGTGGAAGAGAAAAAGCTGTATGTTTCCGAGGTGAAAAATGTGTGGAAAATCCTGAACAAACTGAGGTAGCCAAGAGGTGCAGTTTCTGAATATAGACAGATACTTTCTTGTTATGGTTGAAATTATTTTTCATCAATCTGAGATACCTAGGGATGAAAAGTTTATGTGGTTCTGTATGTCCACAGAAGTTTTGGGTTCCTGCTTTTCAGCATGTTGATGTAAACTAATCTCATTAAGTGCGATGGCAGAGGTTTAGAACAATACAACAAAACCAGCATGAGTCTGCTACAGAATGATCTTAAATTTATGCTTGATAGATACCATTTACAGAGGCTATTTATACCCATTTACTAGTATTATATACGAATGTATAATACCATCTTTATAGACTGTTATCTATTTCTTAATTTAGTTATTTCAATTATGTATCTGCTTAAGCTCCTGAAAGAACAAAGAGAACCTAACTGAGGGTGCTGTGAATTAGCCTTCTTAAGCTAAGAAGAACTGGTAGATAGGCTCAGGGGCATCATAACAACAGAGATAGCTTCCTCATTCCTCTGCCCCAAACAGTATCTAAAAATACCATTGTCATCCCGTGGGAAGAAAATAAATGAAGTTTTAAATATTGTTCTCTCAATCAAATAGGAAAGAGAAGTAGCTTTATTTATTTGTCAGCTTCTCCACGAAGCTCTAAACAAAAATAATTTAACATAGTCAACAGGCAGAGTTGAACATCAGTGGTGAACCTCTAGGGAGAAACTGACTTAGGTGTTATCTGGAATAGCTTGCAGTCAAGGCGATGTCACCATTGTGGAAAGACCAGAAGGAAGCAAAGGAGATGAAAACTTTCAGACTTCTTCACCACAGCTGCTGGTAAGGACCTCTCTCAAAAAAAAAAAAAAAAGAGAGAAATACATTATAAGTAAATTGATGCTGCATCAGCCATCAACTTAATTGGGAAAGACACAAAGAAAAAACCTTGTATGACACTAGACGAGACCTTCATGCAACAATTTTTTCTTTTTTTTTTTTAATTTTGAAACTTTTTTCCAATATGCAGTTGTTGAAACTCAGAATATTTTTTGCCTTTACACACACTGCTAAGAACTGTCACTTTTGGGTAGATGGCTGATAAGCAAAAGCCGAAAAAGAAGGAAAACATTTTTCACGCCCTGTGAAGACAGGGCTGCTTTAATTTTTTTAATTTTTTTTTTTTTACTCCTTTTATGGAAATACAGAAGTTTCTGTGAGAACCAAGCTCATTTTACTTAACTGTACAAATTTTAGACTTACAAAACATCAAAAGTTTTAAGAGAAACAAGAGGATGCAACATTCCCTTTATTACTAATTGCTTGAAATGCCCAGAAGTTGTGATAATGGGAATGTCTAACACAGATGTTAGTTAATGTGAATTGGTAGAGGAGCTGTTTTAGTTCACTTCTCAAGCCTTGTGATTATTTAAGTATTTTCTGGCAATATTTTGCAGGTTACAAATATTTTCTGTTAAACTCCGTCAGCAGAAAACACTTAATAGGAAACCCGTGACACTTCAATTAATTTGGAAATTTTCAAAAATAACTAAATCTTTCAATTGAAACCCATGCTTAATTTCTAGACCCTTCAAGCTAGTTGTTTTTATTAAAACACTATGTACACACAGTGAATCATTTCACAAACAAGTTAGTACTTTATAGCATCATTATATATATGATGTATTTTACATATATTATGTACTTTATAGCAAAATTATCTATAATGATGACATCAGTGATGGGTTGCCTGTCAAGACCTCCAAGCCCTGCGTCTGCACAGCTGGTAGCAGGACAGTGCCACGCCACCAGACTGGACGCGCACAGGCTCAGTTTGTCACACTCGGGTCTTGTTACAGGGCTGTCCCTATGGCGTGGCTGGCCCTCGGCCCGGCCCGCCCGAGCTGGCTGCGCCCTCGTCACGTGGCTGTGGAGATGGGTGTTCTCAGATCTCCCTGTCTGACGCACGAGCTCACGCCTCTGCCTGGCGTGTGATAGATGCCTGTGTTTTGGCACTCATTCAGACAGGAGGAGGGAGGTTCTGCGCAACCCTCATAAAAGGGAAAATCTGGTACTAAGTTTGATGGAACAATTTATCTATTTTTCAGCTCATTCTTCATCTTTGTGTAAGGTGCCATTAGGAAGAAAGTGACAAGATAAAAGTTTTGGGCTTCGTTATTCTGAACAGTTGTGTGGACTGTGGATTAGTCATGCCCACAGTAGCATTTACATATATCACTGCTAGTTTTCAGTTTAATGATTTCTTCAGAAAATGTGACAACCTACTTAAGAAACACTGAGGAATTTCACTGAATTTAGACCATGGGAATCCTGTTAGTGAAGGAATGGCTAATTGCTTTCTAAAGTTATAAGTATGGAAGTACTAGGAAATATTAAATTAAATGTAAAAGAACATTTAGGAAGAGCAAATCGATACTGTTAGCCAAGAATAGTATATGCCTCTGGGAACAATATTTCATTTGTAATTTCAATCTGCTTGAATTATATTGAGACTTTCTTTAAGAGATTTGCACCCACTTTCCTATGACACGTAAAAAATTGTTGGAGAAAGACAGCTAATTGAAATGAATTGCTATTCCCTTTTATACAGGAAGGCAGAAGCTGGAGTTTTACCAAAATTGAGGAATGAAGTAACTGTAAATTCACCTTCAAAATGCTCAGGTAGGAGGCAGTGTTGTTGTAGAAGCATATCAAGTCATAGTGACAGAAGGAAGAAGAATGAAGAACTTTATTGATAAACCAGTAATTCCAGTGTAGTTCTTCAAGCAGAGTTACCCGTTCTGCTTATTCTGAGTGATGAACTATCACCATAATGAATTCAAGTGGTGTTGGGTTCATCTTTATTATTCATTACATGTGTGTATTCAATACAGAATTTAAAATGCCCAATCCTTTGGGTTTTTTTAAGTAAACAGGGACATATAGTAGTCTCTAAAGGTGAGTTAAGCACTAAGGCTGCCATTGTAGTGGTGAGGAAAACCAGAAGCAAAAGTGCTGTCAGAACTTTAGGGTGTATCCACATTGCATTGCACAGTAAAGAAGACACTTAAGCTTATGGTAGCACATGGGTGTGGCAAGTCACGTTGGTCACAGAAGTAGAATATATTACCTAAGTTCAGTCTGCTTAAGGGGTCATTAGACTGCTGATTTCTGCGGGGCTGCAGCTATAGATGGGTGCTGTATATATGTAGGATGCATCATGTGAGTGACCATGCCCTTTGTTTCCTTCCCACTCCTCTTGTAAGGCAGTCACCTCTTCTGTTTCTCACAGCTTTGTTACGCAGCTGTGCCTCTTACACCATATTCTGTAAGAGCAGCTGCCTCAGTCGCTAATTGCTGAGAACGTACTCCCTTAATTTTGTGGTTTTGCACAAGTGCAATCCTTGCAGAGAATATTGTCTTCCCTTGTCACAGTCTCTCTTACAGTTACCATTATTGTAACACTGAAATCCTTTGCAAACCTTGAGGAATTTCCCAACACCCATTTCCATTAATGAATGAGGAGTCTCCTGAGTTTATGGGAACTGAAGCATTGATATTCAAGTCAGAATAAGTATCACTAATTTTGCCTGCATCAGAAATGGAATGCTCTACATGCAACCCCTGTTTTATTTCCATGAAGCACTTAGCATCACAACTCCTACAGAGTATAGCTGTAATTGTAGGTGAGCAGCAGTCTAAAGATAAGGTGATCCTATCTCTTAGCCCCCTGTTATGCCTACACTGTATATTTCTGCTGTGTGCCATTGTGAAACTTGCAAATCCTATATTCCATCTGATCTTGCAAGGTTATCCTGTGGCCAACGTCACAAGGAGAAATGAGCCACAGAGTTTTCCTAGGAGTAGCCTCTGATATCCGTACCCCAAGAGTCAGTGGGACTTGTTTCTGGAGTGAGCTTAGGCTGCTGCATAACAATATGGGCACAGTGCACTGAGCTGTAAGCACATAAGAGCCACTATTTAAGGGAGAGTGCTGTTCTTCGATAGGGTCCTGCCAAAAGCTTGTATTTACCTCTTGAGAATGAAGAATTTCAGTGGTCTGCCCCACAACACTTTTGGGTCTGTGGAAGGTTAGCGATAGAAGCTGTTTCTCACCCAATCCATGAGCAAGTGATCCCCCTTCCTTTCTTTAGTTCCTCTTGCATAGCTTATTTGCTGTGCACTTCACAAGTTCTGCTGCAAATGACACAGCCACAGAAACAAGAGCTTAATTTGCTGTGTCTAGTCTCTTATATTTTTTTGGGGAATTTGAGAAAAATTCCTGTAGAACAATGATGTAATAACATAGGCTTAGGGATGCTTTGAGAGCATGCACATTTGTTTCTCAATGCTAATAACTGATTTTGTTGAGAATGTTTAATAAAAAAACATCATGACGTAAAACTTGGAGTACTTGTTCCTGACCTGCTGTTACCTTGAGATTTGTTACTTTTGATGCAGATCTGACAGCTTGTGTGCTCAGAAGCTTGTCTGTCTCCTTCCTCATTCGGTTGTTTAAGCTGTCCTAGTGAAAGTTTTTGCCTGTGAAAATTTTTCTTCTCTAGACTGCATTGCATTTATACCTTAACTATTCCATACTACAGTGTATAGCTGGACAGTAGTATTCTTATTCAAAAGAAAACAGAATTTAGGCTATTTGTGCATTACTTCTGGATCTTTTTAAATGGTTCCTTTTCAAACATAGATTCTAGGAGTTTGTATCAAAGTGTTTCCTTTTGTAGATCACCAGCAGAGGTTGAACATGATTTTTTCAGAGCTTGTTTATGGAGCTGATTTACAGTAAGAGGCTAAGTTAATGTCATGCCAGATTTTAGATGTGGTTATGCTTAAGCTGTTTTGACATAACACTTTATTGCAAAGCTTAATAAAAGAGAAGACTAGATTTAGTAGATTCATACTATAAAGCAAAGCTTGAGGTGGTGGAGGAAGGAAGGAAGGAAAGAAGGGAAGGGAGGATGATAGGAATAAATACATAAGTCTTGTGCTGTGAGATAGGTTGCTACACAGAAAGCTATCAATATTCGTCCCAAGGAGGTGGCAGAGAAAGAAGGAAACAAACAGTCATTGGCCTAATTTTTACACACACAAATATTTAGATCTCACTTTGGGGGAAACTTTCTAACTTCTCACTTATTGAAGCAATATACTAAACTGCTCAGGGATATTGCATTACCTCAGAAGTTTTATGGAAAGGCAGGATGTTCTTCTGTAGGGATAGAAGTGTGCATAGGGATGTCAGATGATTTCTTGAGATTTCATCTGTATTTCTGTGTTCATTTAGATGTCCCTGAAAGCACGTATTTCTAGACTGCATTTTATACTCTGACTAAAATGTACAGAGTGATTATTTTAAATTGCACAATTTGGTAAATCTAGACAGCAAACCCTTTAGAAAATAGGATAATTGTAAATGTGGTTTGAGTTCACAAATTACTGCATACGTCCCTTCATGGGAAATTTTATTTTTTCCTGCTGTTTTAGTATTACCTTTGGAAAGTAATCTGCATGTGGTTTTGTATCAATAAAATTAATTGTTGTATTTTTTTCAACTTTCTGGACTGATCTTATTTCAGATATATGAAACATATAAACTGGAGATTGGTGCTGAAATGCAAATCAAATTTGTCTTAGTGGGCTATTTCCAGTCAGTTTGATGAAGAGCTCAGGTATCCTAGCAAGGTATGGAGCTGCATGACTGACCAATTCCTTTAAACTCATTTTATATATGTAGCTAGTAATTAAGATGGGTATGGAAAAGTGTCACAGTAGAGCTTATCTATATGCTAAGCCCTTCCCACAGCTAGCAGTGTGTCCTCGTCCATGTTGCTGTTGGGAACAGTCCCGTTTGGGACTGTGCCAGAACCTGCCCCACCCTGCTTTTTTACTACTCAGGTCAGCGTAGTCTCCTGTTCTGCTTAAGACTACATAGGGGTCTATCTAAAGAGCTTATTTTAGACAGACCAGTGTTTGGCACTCTTGTATATACAATACTTTAATGTAGTATCTAATATTTCTTTCACAACCAAACAAATGCATTGTAGGCAAAGAGATCTTTTTGTTATGTAACTAAGCAGTATGAGTAAAGTCCAGAGAAGACATTTTTTTCAGACAAACCAGGCTTTCTATCAAAATAAATACAGAAATGAGGCCAAATGTTAATAATAATAACAATAAATATGGCTGTTATTTATCTTCAAGCAGTAGTTTGCACTTGTCAGTGATTATCGAATACTAAGATTTCTTAATGGAGGCTCTCAGATTGTGTCAAGTGTTGTGAACTACTTGATATCAAATACAGATTATTCTCTGTTGTATTTTATTTTCTTTTCATTTTATAGCCAGGGTTTTCTGATTAATAGCTCCTTTTTGTCCTCAGTTAACATTTGACATACAACAAATTTTCCTGTGTCTGACAACCTGTAGGTCATACTGTAACCTGCTTTTATCTGCTTCTAAATTTGCATTCACCATTGATAATCTGAGGTATCCTAATAACACTTCAGAATCTAAATGTGATCAGAGAAGCCAATAATCTTCCAATGCTTTTATCAGGATGCTCGTAACTCTTGATTTTGAAAGAAATAAACTAATTGCTATTTTTTGAATGACTACGCACATTACTGAAAGAAGTAGAAAGGATTTTAAAATTCTTTTTGGAGCAGATATGTATTGATAGTCGTTTAATAATTCTGATTTTTCTTCTTTAAAATACTGCAATACCTGTGTCTATGATAAGATCAGCTTTGGTTGCTGTGCTGGTTTGTTCTTCAACATTTGTATTTAGATTAGGCAGGTATGCTGCCTCCACTATAGGGGATAGAGCATGAATCTGTAGGCTCTAGTATCTGCTTACAAATCTTCCAAAACAATCCTATTCAATCTGTAATTTTGTGTGGTTTGACTTTCATACTATATAAGAGATGTTCTGGACGATCAGAATAAGTCAAGGCATGTTTCACGTAGTGAGTTCTTCAAAACTGAATGATAGTATTTCTTAGCAAGTTTTCTTGTAGAACATCATAATAGAAATGGATTGGCCTTTGACCTTCAAGTCTGGCAAGTACTTAGAAACATTTTGGTTGGAAAAGACCTTTAAAGTCATTGAGTCCAACCATTAACCTAATGCTGGCAATCCCACCACTAAAACATGTCCCTAAGTGCCTCATCTATATATGTCTTATAAACACCTCCAGGCATGATAACTCTACCACCTCCCTGAGCAGCTTGTTCCACTGCTCTACAACCCTTTAACTGAAGAAGTTTTACCTAATGTCCAACCTAAATGTCTTCTGTCACAACTTATGTCTGTTTCCTCTCATCACTTGTTACCTAAGAGGAGACTGCCTCTCACCTTGCTACAGCCTCCTTTCAGGTACAGAGTGATAAGGTCTCCCCTCAGCCTCCTTTTCTCCAGGCTAAACAACCCCAGTTCCCTCAGCTGCTCCTCATAAGATTTGTTCTCTAGACCCTTCACCAGCCTCCTTGCCCTTCTTTGGACATGCTGCAGTACCTCAATGTCATTCTTGTAGTGAGGGGCCCAAAACTGAACACAGTATTTGAGGTGCGGCATCACCAGTGCTGAGTACATGATCACTTTCCTAGTCCCACTGGCTACACTACTTCTGATATAAGCCAGGATGCTGTTGGCCACCTGGGCACACTGCTGGCTCATGTTCAGGTGTCTGCTGACCAACACCCCCAGGTCTGTTTACACTGGGCAGCTTTCCAGCCACTCCTCCCCCAGCCTGAAGCATTGCTTGGGGTTGTTGTGACTGAAATTTAGGACTCAGCACTTGGCCTTGTTGAACCTTATGCCACCGACCTCAGCCCACTTCGTCTTTTAAAAACTGAGGAGGCTAAGAAAGAGAAAAATTATATATTTAAATATCTTTGCTAAATACTATGGTGCTTAAAACACTAGAAGCTATTTATGCACATTGTATAAAATGAACAGTAGCCTGATGTTTTTCTTCCTAAATGCTCCATGTCATGTTCCTTAGGAAGCATGATGCCTCGAGTTGCAGGATGTACTTCTCAGTTGTCAAACAAAGCACAAGTCCAAAGATTTTGTCTCCATCAATCTCCATCCTCCCTGTTTCCTGCACCCGCCCCCCTACCACCACATAATCCTCTTCCACAGCATTTTTGCTTCATACATCTTTAACATATATCTCTCAGATCTCCTTCAACATTTAATTTGAAGGATAAAGGCAGATTTAAAGCATGTGTCATGATCTGGTATTCGGATACGTGGCCATTTTTATGATCTTGCCAGGACAAAACAAAGATAACACGGTATCAGGTGCACAAATAGGCACTGGGGCTGGTGTGTGGTCTTAGGAGAGATCGGGCAGAACCCCCTTGCTTTCTAATGCTCCTCACCACAGCGGGAGGCTGGGTGCAGCTGGGTTCTGCCTTCCCTCCCCTGGTATAAGCTGCACAGCAGCTGCACCCCTTTGTTGTCCAGCAGGACCTGTGAAAAGGTTTAAAGGTGATCCTGAATGGTGAAATTAAGATGCAAACGAGGTCAGATGTCACGTGCACAACAAACTTTTATGAGAATAACACAACAAAGTCCCTAGAGCGGATAGGACAGGCAAGAAAACAGAGACAGAAAAGAAAGGAGAAAGCAGAAATGCAGAGGACAGCAAGCGATAGGAGAGTTACCACCATGGTCCAGCGATGTCAGCGGGGGGGAAGTGCTGCTGCTTCCTCTTCTTCATAGTGTCCCAGATTTTTATACAGTTCTTGCCCACTGCACCCCCATTTTCCTCCCTGTACAGGTCAGAAACTCCTATCTTCTCCATGATCCTCCAAGTTAGGAGGAGGGGATACAGTGCCAAGGCTATGTCCTGCAGATAGCTGCAAAAGAGGAGGTTGAGACAACTGGTGCCCCAGGATTAATTTATTGCAGCGGAGGTTCAGTCCTAGCAGGCAGCTTGAGACTGGTACTCTTACCTTCTTCTGCTAAATCGATGGTTTTCAAGGCCTGGTTATCACTGGACATTCTGCTCCCAGCGTCAGCTGTAGAACTCCTTTGTTTCCAATCTCAGCATGTCCCACACTAAACTCCCCAGTTCTCAGGTCGGGGGAGGGAGTAAAACGGTTTGGTGGGTTGCTGAGACATCTCTTTAGTCCGTCCACAAATCTTCTTTAACTCTTAGATGTCTCAAGACAGACAACAGATATCCTGAGTGCCTAAGTACATCACTTATCTCTTGGATTGTTAGAGTCAAGCACTAGACATCTGGAATGTCACAGTATGGGAGGAAATATATAAAGGAAATATAGGCAGGAAAGGTTGCATCTCTGAAATTGGTATTTGCTTTCTTGTCAGTGAATGGCCCCAAAGCCATTCGTACTTCTGTGCTGTATATCCATTTAAGTTTACCAGCCAGGCAGATTTATAACATCTGTAAGAGCCCATCAGCTGTTGTTGTCTCAGGCATTGCATGGTGGTAAGATATGAACAGAGAATGAGCAAAGCCTGCCTGGAGAGAGGAAGTGTTAATGGATCAGAGGGAAAGGATGGAAGCTACACCAGGGGAGGTTTAGGCTGGATATTAGGGAACGTTTCTTCACGGAAAGGGTTATCAACCATTGGAATGGTCTGCCCAGGGCAGTGGCGGAGTCGCCATCCCTGGAGGCATTTAAATGGCGTGTGGACCTGGTGCTCAGGGACATGGTTTAGTGGTGTGCTTGCAGTGTTGGGTCAAAGGTTGGACTAGATGATCTTGAAGATCTCTTCCAACCAAAGGCATTCTGTGATTTTGTGATCTCAATGGCTCTGTTCTTCTCCTTTTTCTCCTTGCAAATAAGTTAACACTAGGAAGAGGTAAGGTCTGCATAGGTGTGTGTGTGTCTCTTTCCTGAGTTAATTTCTTTGCTAACCATGGGGACTGCACCAAGAGGGGGTGTGGGTGTGGTAGTGGGCACCACACTAGAAAGGATTTATGCAAATTAGTACCACCTCTCTACACTTCCTGTGAAAACTGGGGGTGCCACCCATATCCCAAGTGTGTAAAGGGGCAGAAAAATATTGATCTGGTGCACTCACCACTGAAGGACTGGAGGATCTGGGCTGTTCCTGCGAGACGTCCCTGGATCCAAGGGTGGAGATATCTTTCTTTCTATCTTACACCCTCACTCTCTCTCTCTCTCTCTCAATCTTTTCCTTTTTCTACTCACTTTTTCTTTCTTCTCCTTGATACAGTGTTGTGCCTTAATTTATAAGAAAATAATGTTTATGATAAAGCACCTTTATCCACACCATTTATTGGTTGTTAGGGAGAACAAATAAATAGTTTTTTATTGTTTCTCCAAGTCATTGCTGTGACTCTGCAGCCATGCAGGACCAGCCTCTTTCAGGGGATCATAACAATTCACCTCCCTCATCATCCACTGAGTGGGATGAGACACATATGCCAGTAATAGTTGTGTTGCTAGTTTGGGAATGTAACTTGGAAACACTAGACAATGCCTGTTTTCTCATTTCAGATCTTGCTTTCTCTTCTACATAAAACTGTTAGAAGTCTTCTCTCTCGAAAACTCATTGGAGACCTAATTATTAGATCTAGTGTGTATTTATACTCTCTCAAGTGGGGTGACTTAGAACTGTGCTAGGCAAGTCACTATTGCTATCATGCTATTATTACATAGTGTTTTAACATCTTCGGATCCTAGCTCATCATTTTTTGTGCATTAAATTTGTCTGGTTTACTAATGTATACAGAAACTAATGAAAATGACTGTGTAACCCTTGCATACAAACAGTTGGGGCAGAGCAAGGCACAGATAACTAGCTCTTGTACTGTGCATAGTTGTGTTTTATCAGCATGCAATGACAGGGGAGCATTTCAGGGTGTATTGCAGTAAGGGACTAAAGATACCCTTCTGCAGGCACTATTTTTGCTCCCACTTGTCCCATTTGATTATTAGCTTATTATTAAGGAATGTCCTTAATAGATTTTGAAATCAGAATCTCTACCTCTCGTTCAATCTTACATCGACTGTGTAAATCAGGATGAGTCCTGCTCCCTCCCATGGTGCTTGATCACACGGCAAATGGAGAACAATCTGGCCATTGTATGACAGCGATGTTCATGTGTGTGTAAAGCAGAGTATACATAGCTTTTTACTAGAAAATTGTAGGAGGAGTGAACATGAGTTTGAACATTTCTCCTAAGTTTTAATTTCAGAAAATTCTCTGATAAAAATCATAAATATTTTTTCCTTATATCTCTCTCACCCAAATGAAATCCCTTTTCTTCTTTAGGGGAAAAGTAAATTTAAAAACAATAAATTTTTGCTGTGTTAATGCAATGCATCCTTAAGGGTTTTGGTTTTAAGCTAGTGATGTAGATCATTAACAAAAAGGTGGATGATTCCTGTTCTTGTTCTGATAATTATTTTGTGTAAAAGTGAGGAAAATTATTTTCTGGTGTCTTCACAATTATTGTGAAGAATTACTATGAGCATGCCAGAATTAAAAATTGCTATGTGCCACAATCCACTCATAAAGAAAATTGTATTTATGTATTTATTGCATAGTTAGGATAGGTAACAGAACTTGATCAGAAAATAAAGAAAAATGAACTTGTCAGAAGAAGACTTTTTATGTGAAAATGTTAAAGCCTTGCTTACTTTTCTTGTTAAATGTCAGGCTGCATGGGAACACTCTTTCCCCTCTCCATACATAAGGCAATAATGAAAACGTAGAGATGCAGTTTCCAATAACCAGTCACACAGGAAGGACCCCCATCAGCCTCCTCTTAAAGCATCAGTCAGCCTCTGAAACCATCTTTCATGCTCATCAGCTACATACTGCAAGACAACTTGTGAGCTCATACCCTCAAAATTCCTGTGCATGCAGTCTAGTAAGTGAAGAGTGCATTTTGTAAGGCACAAATTCAATGCCTGCTTGCCAGCCTTGATCTTTCCTAATATCACAGTCTGTGTTTTGGAAATACAGCTTTAGCGTGAAATGTTACTGGAGCAAAAGAGTTCTCTATGAGCTGGGGACTTAAAACACTGAAATGGGGGAGTCCTGAACAGGAATCACTTTCTGCTCCTTCATACTCTTGCCAGAGAGCAACAGGAAGAGACATCTTCCTTCCTTTTCCTCCTGCTAGTATTCATTTGGGAACTATTTTCACACTTATTCTAGGTGGGTCTAGAGCAGAGTGCACCTACGCTTTTATTAATTTTTTTTTGTCTTCCAGTGACAGTAATATACTTGGATATTGTGCAAAGATAGTCATGCAGGACACAATTTAATTTTGTCAGGCATTTTCTTCAGGCATTAATCTTATTCTTTATTTTAAAAGAACCATCCAATTTATGCTGGCCATTTGGGAATAAATTATTGGGGAATGTCAGTCATCACCAGTTTGGGGTTTAGGCTTAAATAGACTAAGTCAAAGAATCAACCATAAGCAGACAAAAATGTTTCTGTGAGTATGTATTTATATAAAACATGACAAAAGTGGGTTCTTACATATGGCTTATCAGCTGTTTATGTAGGGGTTTTATGCACATCACATGGAGTCAATCACATTTTCTCATGGGCAGTCTGAAGGAATGCTTCAGATACAAGACAGCTAAGAAAGGAGAAAAGGAAATACTTATGCCTACTGTGTGGGATAATTACACCGGGAAAGATGAGATCCTAATTTAAAAGGTCCTTCTGAGGTGTGCTCTTGGGATCAGCTTGTTCTTGAGTAATTACAGAGGAGAATCTAAATTGTCATCATGGTTCAGTAGTGCTCAGTGACACCAGTATGTTTTTGCTTGTTGGTGAAGACCATACATTTTGCTAATTAAATTTCTTGTTTGCACAAGTCAAGCCACGTAGGAAGAAGTATGGAGTTGTCAATACTTCATCTTCATAAACCACATACATATGGTATTTATTAAACCAACTCAATTAGTTTCTTTCATATGTCACCCAAGAAACTGGTCTGCTGCAAGAATGAGGGTTGGGAAGTAGTACAATTTTTATGGATCAGCTGAAGAAATGCAACCCATGTGTGAAGGATGGTGTGGAAAAATACTAAAAGGGCTGTTGGAGAACTGTGGTCAGACAGCTGTCACAGTAGCAAAACAGAGACAGAGGAGTAACACAGTGTGACAGCAGCTGACATACCAGGTTAGTAAGGGCCTAGAAGAGGAGATTAGGAAGCCTATGCTCGATACAGTCAAAAAGAAGAGTTAAGTGGGGTTTCAAATCCTTTGTGGTACACCTACTACCAAATGACCAGGAACAGTGCTTGCTGGGTGTGAGAAATCGTCATTTCCTGCACTGTGCACATTCCCATCTCTGCAGAGAGCCTGGTCTCAAAGGGAAGGAAGATTAAAATATGTGATGATAACAAAACTGTGCTGCATAAAGGAGGCAAAGACTGCCTTGCTATTAGAGAGAGGTTTGCTGCAGTTTGGCAGAGGTGTTAACTATGTGTATTGCTATGCTTATACACCATGCTTGCTGACATGGCATCCTCATACCTGACTCTTGATGCTAATTACTTAAAACCTACTTAGCACATCTTGACTGTGGAATGGTCAAGAAACAGTATATTTAAATTTGAAAGTAACAGGAATAAATTCTTTGCTGTAGATGCTGTGGCCCTTCCAAAGATGGATGTTAGTGTCACCTGGCATAGAACAAAAAGCTATCCTGACAAATTTACATGAAAAGCAGTTAGTGGCATTCATATGTACATTTAGCTAGTTATGACACACTGGTGATCATAAACAAATATATATGGCACTGCACCCCACATCAAAGGCAATTACAGCTAAGGCTCTTGTGATGGTACAGAGCAGCAATATAAATGATGTCTTGAATAAATAAAAAGTTAGAAATTTAAATAATCTGTGTAATTGTTTTCTAAATGGTTGTGAACAAGGTCCCTGGAATGAGCTACAAGAGTGACCTTGCAAGGGACGTGAAAATAATAAAAAACAAAACACACACCAAGAAACCAAAACCACCCCCACCCCCCCCCCCCCCCCACCCCACCACCAAAAAAACACCAAACCCAACACCAACACCAAAAAAACGATCAAACCAACAAAACCCCCCCCAAACCCAACAGACTTTTTTTCTAGATTTGCTAAATTGTGGCCTCCTGCCCTTCTAGCATAAGAGCATATATGGAACAGAGAGGTCTTGGTTAGGTTGATGGTCAGCCCATGGCAGTCTCAAAATACAGTGTGTCTGAGGGTGGAGGAGAGTGTATGAAGTAAGAAAGGACTAATACATATGTGCACACTCAGACACATGTGCTCATGCACATACAACTTTTGCCATATATATGCTTCTCTTCTAACTGTATAATAGTAAGCTGTTCCGTTTTTGTGTCCATGACACATAGAGGCATGGCCCATGTCCTTATATTTTATGTTTTCTAGCTTTAATTAGGTAAATTTCATGGAATATTGACAGTGGGCAGCTGTTAGTGTAGAGAGATGCTTTAAATGGAACATGGCATATGTTCAAGGTTCTCTTAAAAAAAAATTAAAAATAAATATAAAAAAAAAATAAATAGCCTTAGTTTTCATAAAAAGTAGATTATGAGTTGCAGAATGTGTGTATTCTATCAAAGAACTCTTCAAGTAACTAATTGTGGTTACTAAAAGTGCCAGTGATACCCATAATTCTGTCATACATTTACAGCAGATAATCTTTAGGATGTAATATTCTGTGGTTTGTCCTAGACTGTAATGTAATTCTTGTTTGGAGTTTGAAAAAAGTTCTTTCAATATGTGTGACATTTTCAAGGCTGAAGCAAAATCAGTTTCTCCATTATGTGTTTTTAGGCTTAATGATCAGATATGTGACAATATAGTTTTAAAATTCATGGTTAAAATTTCCACATTACCATTGAATTATTCAGTAGAAAAAACTTGTTTACCAGAAGTTAAAACTGACTGATTGACAGTTATATTTTCTATCATTAATTTATTAAGTCTGTGTATAGACTAATTTTTAAAAAGTGCTCAGTATGTCCCACTGACTTCAGTAAGAATGAAGAGCTCAGTTGGATGGTGTCTAAAGGGACAAGTGGTTGTATTGTGCAAAAGAGGAAGCAAATTTCAGGGGTATTTCTGTTCAGTTCATACTTTTCCTGCAGGGCTCCTTAATCAGTGACTGATGGATCATTTTTGAAGATATTAGTTATATGAGCAATTGGAATTGTGTCTATTTTTAGGCTGGTTGCAATCATGTCAAACTACTGGGTTTCTTAGCACATTTATTATATGAGTGGTACCAGCGGGAACTCTGCATTTACATCCCCATGTTGCCATTTTAAGTGAATATTCCTTTTTTATGAAACATCTCCATTTGGTTTCCTTCCACTGGTTTCACAACTGCAAAGCTAAAACTACTACTGTCCTTCTTTCTGAAGAGACAATAATACAGTTTAATGGTTAGGTTATGAAATTGCACATTGATGTAAGTGGGTAGAATATGCATAAGTAGCTTGTCAGAAGGCAATAATGTAACCCTGGGCTGGCTGGATTAATGGAAGCTCTTTGTTCCCAGCCATCTGTGATAATGCATGCACACTTCTTTATTAAGCAAATGTTCAGTATCAGAACTTGGGGTTATTTAACCTGTGTTTTTATTTTGTGTTCCACACAAAATGAAGTGGGAGCGGCATGACTCTTTGCTTCTTCATGTGGTCCTCTTATTTTTGTGGAGGATCATGTCCAATGAAGAATTACAATTCCATTTTTCAGTCGAGTCATTGGTCCTTTAGTTGATATACCCACAAACGTATTTTAGGACCTATATCCCTTTACTTCTGACATGGAGTTGACTATGAAACTGGTGACTAGAATACTTCTCTTTAGGCTTTTAAAGGTTCTTTTTACTTTCAAGTCTTTCAGTCTTTGCTTCCTTGAGAAATCCAATTTTATTCATACTATCTCTTTTTTGCTCATCACAACATATAATTACAGTGATAAACATTACAAAACAGATTGAAACAAGATTCTGCAACTGTAATCAATTCAGCAGTAGTCCCCTCCCTTCCAAAAACTGTATTAAACATAAGCATTTTGTACCAATATTTCATTAAAATTTAGAAGTTTATTCTTTATGCTGGAGAAGGCCCAGAGTTGTTGGGTAGTAGCTGGGTGAAGGAGTGGAGACCATGAACCATGTGCTCCCATCTTCTCTCAGGTCTTGAAGCACCCTGTTATGCCTTTTCTTTCTATTATATTCTTGCAGATATAAGGAATGGCTGGGGACTACGGGGGACAGATGCACCAGTATGAGGGAGCGGAGGCTCTGTATATGGTGTATCCACCATTCTCTGGATCCCACAGGCTACCCATGCTGTATGTACAGTCCTTTTACATGGTGTCTCTAATTCTTTTATAGTCCTATAGTTATTACCTGGCTTCATCCTTACAGGTCCACTGAAACCAGTGGTAGATTTATATTTCTTACTATGTTTTGACTGATTTTTTAAATATATAATTTTCAAAAGTCAGTGTAGTATGCTGATGATTTATTAATCAGTTTATATCAGCTGGAAGATCTTAAAATTTCCTTTCATTAGCAGTTCACCATTTTGATTTTGTTGGGGTTTTTTTTCTATTTTTTTTTTCTTTTGTACTATGCCTCCTGCAAGTCATCAGATTTTCAATGGTAACAGCATGATAGCTAAAACTTTATTCTGAACTGTTCTTGAAAACGAATAAAAGAAAGTATGAAAGGCCTTTTTCTTACTGAGTGTAAGTGTTGCAGTAGGAATACACGTCTATCTTAGTTTTGTTATCATCAATATATAATTGTGTCTTTCTGTGGGTGATACTCTAAGTGAACATTGACAGTGTCAGTATACATAGTCCTCTTTACTGCAGATCACATCATTATTTTTCCCTTGGCAGTACCTGTAAGGGCTCAATACCCAACCTTCCCTCATCCTCAGAGGAAGAAGTGGGATGTAGCATGAGCTGTAATATACTCAGGGACAGTCTGCTACTCCAGCCTCCCTGCAGAGATTAACCACTTTCTGCTTAGGCAGTTTTTCTTCTGCGTGGTGGATTATTCTGTATCCTGTTACTTTTGTTTAAAGCAGTAATGTATTTATAATTTATATCTACTGCTGTGAGACTTGGGAGGTTTGAATTTTCATTGTTCCTTATGTGAAGTATTTTTATTGCTTAGAAAGTGAAGCATTTCTTCTAAGTGCTCTATTTGCAGTTCTTTTAAATTTAGCAAGTGAAGGGATCAAGTGCCTGTGTTGCACAGGAGCAAAGCTGAGAAAGCCATGAAGGCCTCATCTGGTTCAGGTGTCTGTGGTTGCAGTGGTGCTGCTCACTGCCAGGAAACAGCACTGCTCTGTGCACCTCTGGCATCAAACTACCTCTGGTAGTTCCTAAGATGACTCTTGAATTGGTGCCTGTCTCTTTCTCCAGACTGGTCATGATAAAGACCAGTGGGGCCCGCAGTGTTGCAATGGAGACTTGTGACATGGATGAAGTTTGTTTATTTACACTGACTGTAGCACTGGCTTACCAAATCTACACCAAGATGTTAAGCATACATCAACTTTTTCCAGTTCAGTAACGGTGTGATTTACAGCTCTGTCAGATCCCCTGTCATGAACTGGGGATACCTCTGTAGAATTGACACTTTGTTTTCAGTAATAACACATAGCACTTTGTTCATCAAAGTTCAAGAAAGTGAGTTTAACTTGTTATAGTGCTATGTTCTCTCAGCCTCATCATCGATCCCTTGACACCAGAAATAATCTTAGACCCCCAGTGCTGTGATACAGTCCCAAGGATGTGAATGGGGATATGAAAATTAATGTTATCTTGGGCTCTTTCTTTGATGGGTAGTGGTCATTTGGAAATGCATCTTATTCCAGAAGGGCGAAAAGGAGCTGTGGGTATTGTAAGAGTTATGGTCATTCGTTACACCTGATGGATTATTGGATTCTTGATGTAAATACTGAGGACCCTGTTGTTTATAATTCAACCAGCACTAGTATTGGATGCCTCAGTTCAACTGCTTAATTGTGAAGTAGGTAGACATGTGTTTCTCACTTCAGGATTTGGGCTCAGCCTTTTCTGTAGTTAAAATGTATGGAGACCCCATGAGTATTTTGCATCAGTTGTCTGCACTTCTGGTGTTGCTCCCCAGTAATAAGGTCATTCTGAAATCAGTTGAGTTTCTTAAGAGAAATGCTATCTTTTGCCATTTTGCTGCCTGTAGAATTGTTGAGGAAGCATCATATATTTATGAATGTGGGATTTCTACACTCTGATGCAGTTCATTCCTTCCTGGTGATGTTAAATGCCTGGAAATGAAAAAAACAAACAGATAAAACAAACAAACAAACAAAAAACAACAACAAAACCCAACAACAACCAAGCAAACAAAAATAACAAAAATAACACCAATCCACAGAAAAAAGTGTGTGTGTAATTTCATCGTTGTGATTCTGACTTGCATTTTATCAGATTCTGTTTATTCTGAAAGATAACAACTTACGGAGATCTTTTGTTGTCTTTATCCATTTTCTCTGACTGACAGGACTGCGTGCTGAAGCCTAGAATACCTCTTTGAGCTAATCTAGGTGTGTGGGTGTGGCCTCAAGGTTCAAGGCAGCTGCTGTTTTCACTAGGACATTGTGGTTTCAGAGTCCTGGCCTGTATAGAAACATAGTGATGTTAAGAATGTGTCATATGGTGGCTCCTCTTTTTTATTTTTTTTAGTAACTCAGACGATGTTCTGGTTTCTTTCAAAAATCTGCAGGCTGGAATGCTGGACATTTTCTCCTTTTGCTGCATTCTCTGCTTTTATCAGGGTGAGGCCTTAGATGGTTAAATTAAAGGCAATATCTGCAAAATTTCAAATGAACTACACAGAAGCAGAAGTTTCTTGGCCATAAAACAGTAATGAACTTTGGTCCCAATAATCTGCTGGGGGCGTTGGAACATAAATACCAATAATGTGCTCAGGGCTACAATCAATAGCATTTTTGGTTTTTATGCATTTGGCTGCCTCCAGTTCCTGTAGCCTTCACCAGCATGTTGAAGGTTGATGGTGCTCATGCATGTAGATGCTGCATCTGGATATGTTTTTTATTCCATATTTTAATGATCATTCTTCTGTATATTCCATTACTAACAAGACTTTTCAGTTTCTCCATATTATCGATTTCTCTTTGTGCATCTGGTTCTCAAGAAAAGCAGTTAAAAGTAAAATCTTGTGCCATCATAGATTATAAAGTTGACTGGTTATTGACTTCAAAATAAATCCTAGTTTATACTAAGTGTGAATCAATGATTTACCTTCCTGCCAACTGCTCAGCGTCAATGTCTCCTGTGACAAATAGTGTGCTGAACTTTTGTGATATTTCACACTAGGTTATACTTCCAGTTCTGGCTTTATTGTAGTCTTCTGTGATAAATCCACACAGCAAGCAGGCCACTATTCTTCAGTTTCTGTAACACTTTCCTTGTGACAGGACTGGGCTAAAATCTTCAAGGGAATGTTTCCAGTTTTTCCACCCATTTTCAAGAGCAGTGACATCAGATGTGTCCTTTACTCTGTAATGAAAAAGCCTTGAGCTTGCTTGTGGCACTTTCTAAAGTGGTTTCGTAGTTGATCTTTTTGATAAACATTCAGATATCCTTTGCCAGGTAATTAAGGGCACCGGGGCAACAACCTGGAACTACAGGTACTGTGAATATACCTGTGAACTGAAAGTTTAAAAGATAATTTCCCAATGACTAAATTCTTCTACTGTAGGATAATTAAAGTTGGAAGGGACCTTAGTAAATCTCTAGTCCAACCTTCAGTTCAAAGCAGGCTGTTCTTAGATCAGGCTGGGTTGCTGAGGGTTGGTTCTTGAAAGCCTCCGAGGACTGAGGGAGACTGCACATCCTGTCTGGGCAGCCAGCTCCACCACTGGACTGACCTCATGATGAAAAGCTTTTCTTATATCCAGTCTAAGACTCTCTTGTTTCAACTTATGCCTTTGTCTGTCATCTTCCCACCTTGCACAAACATGCAAAGCCTCAATGACCTTCCAACAGATACTGCTAGGCTGCTGTCAGGTTCCTCCAAAACTGTCTCTTCTCCAGGCTGAACAAACCCATCTCTCTCAGCCTCTGCTTGCAGGACAAGTGCTTGACCATCCTGATGACCTTCTGATGAGCTCATTCCAATTTCCTGTACTGGAGGCACCCATAGTGGACCCAGTATTCTATATGGGGTCTAATGAGTGTAGAGTAGAGGGGGGACAATAATTTCTCTTGTTCATACAGTTTTGGCTGAAGAAGCTGTACTCTGTCTTACCCTAAGGGTTCATTTATTCTCATTTGATATTTAACAGAGTTGTTGCTGAAGGGCATCTCTAGGTACTTCTTTTCCTGGGATGAAAAGACTGAACTGTAAGCCTGAATTCTAGCACCCTACAAAGCAAGATGTTAACTCGTTGTTTAACTTGTGCTGCAATTCTGGAAGGTTTTCTGAAAAGTGGTCACCTGGGATACACAATTTCCTATGCTATTGGTTTCAGTAAATGTAAGGTGCCTGGCTCAGTTTAGAATCCTTATTTTTTTTCCCCTCCAAATTTAAAGGAATTGTGGTTTACACAGGGGTCATCTGTTATTATCTCTCCTCTCATGAAGTAAAAATAGAAATGAAAATCTTTCTTCCCTTCCATTCAGTAGGAATAATTTTATGTGTGTATTATTTCCCTAAAAGTATGGGTCTGTTTTGTATGTATAGCTGACCAAGAGTAAACCAAGTCAGAAGCATGAATTTTATGTTTACTTTTCAAAATGGCAAGTTCACTTTTCTTCTGTGGTTTTCTGCTGTGGATTCAGTTGCTGATAAAGTTGCTGCATTTGCACTCATGAGCCTCTCCTGTTATCTGAGAGTTTCATTTTCTGCTGAAACAGTGTAAGGTTGTGGTTGTGCAAGGGAATGCAAGAGCTGGTCCCAGTGGAGATCCTGTGTTTTAAGACGAGATCATGAGTTGAGGTTTGTGTAAAATAAGTAACTGCAGAAAATGGAGCATACCGGAACAGGGACTGGAATACAGCAGCAAGGTATTTGTGGAAATGTGGTCGGCTTTTTCCAAGATAATACGGTGTAGTTTTCAGAGATTTGTTGTATAAGTCTGGAAGCAATTAATGCATGGATCATTTTGGTCCTTTCTTCATTAAGTGGAAAGAGCACAATCTTTCTTGGTCAGCTGCAGGTGCTCTTGTCATCACAGCCACTTGGGTATGTAGTAGACTGGGAAGTCTAAAACAATTATCTTGACAGTCTGAGGCTGTTTGGGGTCACACTGGCAGGTGTTCATTGATGATCTCCTGTATTCATCGTGTCAGTTTTTTTGGTCTCATT
Organism: Megaceryle torquata; assembly: GCA_024611175.1. Classification (NCBI taxonomy): domain Eukaryota; kingdom Metazoa; phylum Chordata; class Aves; order Coraciiformes; family Cerylidae; genus Megaceryle; species Megaceryle torquata. Next base: position 98,650 of record JANIJG010007756.1, read on the forward strand.
AGCCAGCTTCTCTTCAAATACAATGTGGTTTTAAGTAGGTACTGAGAAAACGGAGTTAAATGCTGGTGACCAGCATAAAAGTGTAATATGACTTAGACTGTCCTACATGTGCTGATAACGCTCATTCAGCCTTTCTTCATGTTCTTGTAATGGTATAAAACAAGAGGGAGCAAAACAGCACTATGAACATCTGCAAGATCCATAGATAGAAGGAATAAAATGGGGTTTAAAATATGCAGGAAAAAGCTAAATTCACATCTGTTTGTGGGTTCACCTGATTGGTCTCTTGACTGCAGTAGTATTTAATTCATACTGGTACCAAATGTGTATGTGCGAGAGGGCTGGAGTGTATCTAGAAAGCTAGGAATAAAGATGTGGGGGTTGGTTTTTTTTTCAGTTATCAGAGTACATAGTCTGCATTTACCTTTGGCTAAGGACTTTCCAAGAAATATTATTTCAAAGCAATGACAGCTCTTTAGCTAAATGAATGGAGGTTTGGGTTGGGCTTTTTTTCCTTTTAGGAAAAGATTAACTAGTTCCGTGAGACCTCGATGCCTTCCTTCTTGCTCTGAGTGGTAAGCAGTCACACAGTTATGGACAAATTCTATTATCAGGGAATGTTAAGTATGGTAATCTCTGTTCTCAGGGTGATTACAGTCTCAGTTCTCAGAAGGATAGTATTTGTAGTCCAGCTTTGGCTTGTTATAGTTGTCTGCAACATCACAGATGTAGGTGAGCATGTAGTGGTTGCTATCTTGGGTGCTTAATTTCTTACCTTAGTGTGCAGTACCAGTGTTATATCATGACAACAGTTTATATTTTGACTATGAAAATATAAAAGAGCATAAATTATTTCATAGTTATGCTTTGTCTTCTAAACTTCCTTTGGCTATCTAAAGAGAATCCTGTCAGCAAAAAGTCTTAAATAGATTTTCTGCAATTGTTGAGAAACCAGATGTTCAAAATCAACGTCTTCAAAACTTGGCAGAAACATTTTCCATAATGTTTTTTGTCTACCTGTCTTCCTGTTTTATCTGGAACCTGTTTAGTAAATTTGGTTTATCATATTTCTTATACAGAGGATTATGTGAACATGATTTAGCCATTTGACCAAAGCCAACATACCTAAAATTAGCAAGCTAAAATTCCAGGATACAAGCTCCTTTAACTTATTACTGCATTTCTTCTTGGCTAACAGCCTGGGCCCAGGAGAAATGGAGAGCATCTCATTACAGACTGTTTTGTAAGGTAAAATGTAGGGCACTAATGGAAAATGGGGAAAGGTGGATTCAAGCTGCCTTCCCTTGATCCCATAGCTGTGAAAAGCAAAGGTAAATTTGCTATAGCAACCATTCTTCTAAAAAGACAACTCTGCTTCTTTTTTAGGTGCCTGTCCTCAGTTTGCTATTCTGAATCCTATATGGCTGCAGGGTTTTCTGTGAAAGCGGTTGAGATTGAATTTTGCACTCCTTTAGCCCAAACCAAGTCTACCCTGTAATTGGGAACACTGTTTTTGACACATGTTTCTGAGGAACTGTTTGAATTGTGACTTAATTAGACACCATTCCAAAGGTTCCTAGGAATATTCTAGATTTAGTATTATCTGTACCCATCTGGATGCATTCCTGTGCATCATGCACTAGGTGATCTTGCTTTGGTGGGGGGTTGGACTTGATGATTTCTAGCGGTCCCTTCCAACCCCTAACGTTCTATGATTCTGATGATAATCATACTGCAGTTGGCAGGTTTTTCACTTAGTCTTGGTCAAAGCAGTTCAAGCTGCTGGCAGGACACTGAGAGAAGCTTGTCAGAGCCAATAGTTTTGGCTTTGTCCCTAACATCCCTAGAGTCACTCTTTGCATAAGTCTTTGGCTTAGGAGTCACCTTCTCATGTCTGACCTTAATATACCTTTTTTTTTTTTTTTCAGTTTTCTTGAATCCTTTTATATTTTTACATGTCCTGTCACCAGTGATTGTTTTCTTTGTGTGTCACTCCTAATAATTTTCTTTACTATATCCTCTTTTAGTTATCAAGATCTTGTGTTAGCCTTTAAAAAAATGGCATATAAAATAGCCATAAATACGTGATTCAAAAAATAAACACCTTCTTTTTTGTTTCATTAGACTCTGTAACTCTTTGCATATCTGTAATACTAATCCCTCTCCTTTCCCTGCTCCTCACCCTAGTCCCGTTAAATCAGGGTGCTGGTGCTTGGCTGTTTTACATGGTGACCTGCTGGCAGACCTGAGTTCTGCTCTTGAATTTTCCCCTCTTGAATTCTGTGTTTCTTAAGCTTTCTTGGTTCTCCTCCTACTTTCCCAAGTGGTCCTTCACACAGCACAGGCACTCCCCCCTCCTCCAGTATGTTAGTTAGAGTGCCTTGGAGAAGAGTGTCTTTCACCTCTTCCCCATCTGTATGTCTTTACCTTATTGTGGTGGGTTGACCTTGGCCGGACACGAGGTGCCCACGAAGCTGTTCTATCACTCCCCTCATCAACTGGACAGAAGGAGAGAAAATATAGCAAAAGGCTTGTGGGTTGAGATATGGACAGGGAGATCACTCAGCAAATACCTTCATGGACAAAACAGACTTGACTTGGGGATATTAATTTATTACCAATTGAATCAGAATAGAGTAATGTGAAATTAAAACAACTCTTAAAACACCTTCCCCCTGTCTCTTCCTTCTTCCTGGGCTCAACTTTACTCCCGATTTTCTTACCTTCTTACCCCCAGCAGCAGAGGGGGATGGGGAATGGGTATTGCAATCAGTTCACCATATGTCATCTCTGCAGCTGCTTCCTCCCCATGCTCTTCCCCTGCTTCAGTGTGGGGTCCCTCCCATGGGAAACAGCTCTCCACAAACTTTACCAACATGAGTCCTTCACACTGGCTGCAGTTTTTCACTAACTACTCCAGTGTGGGTCTCTCACAGAGTCACAAGTCCTGCCAGCAAACCTGATCCAGTGTGGGCTTCCCATGGGGTCACAGCCTCCTTCAGGCACACCTGCCTGTTCTAGTGTGGGCTCTGCCACAGTCTGCAGGTGAGTACCTGCTCCAGTGTTAGCCACCATGGATTGCAGTGGGATATCCTGCCTCACCGTGGTCTTCATGGGCTACAGGAGAATCTCTGCTCTGACACCTGGAGCACCTCCCTTGCCTCCTTCTTCATTGACCTTGGTGTCTGCAGAGCTGTTTCACATATTCTCACTCCTCTCTTCCAGCTGCTGTTCCCCAGCAGATTTTTCCCCCCCTTCTTAATGCCAGCATTGGTTCCATTGTCCATGGGGAAAGCTTCTAACATCTTCTCACAGAAGGCCCTCCTGCAGCCCTCTTCTACCAAAACCGTGCCACGCAAACCCAATACACTTAATTTGCTTCTATGATTTTAGGTTTTGGTGTTTTTTTTTTTTTTGGGTTTGTTTGTTTTTTCTTTGCTAACAATTGGCAGTTCTTTCTATCCACCCTGTCTTACGTCTGACTTTTCTTACATCTCACTTTCAATGTCTCTTGTAACCTCAAAATTTGAGTACTTCCTTTTCTGGCATTTCTCTCTACTTGTGTTTTTCTCTCATTTTCTATTTTGTTTTTCTTTTCACTCCTGTTGTATTAATAGTATCATGTTTTACCCTGCTAGATTTGTAAATTCAGTGGTATCTTTCTGCAAACATCTTCCATATTTAACCCATTATAAAAAATAATTATTTTAAATAATTAAGTCCTAAATACACATATTTCATTTAACAACCAAAACTAATGCCTCCTTTTCAGATATTTTTCAAGATTGAGAGATTAAAAGAGATTAATGGGTAATAAATTCATTTGAATGTCTATTTGTGTTTCCTCTTTAAGGTATTCGATATTTATATAATTTTGCCATCAAGTTTGAAAAATTTGGCTAAGGTAATTTTTGAAGAAGTGGTTAATATTAGCCACTTTATTGTGGCTTCAAATCTATTAGAACTCATCTAAATAGTTTCTTGTTGAAGTTTACATAGTTTAGTAAAAATCAACAGCAACTATTTTATCATTTTTGGCTATATTATAGGAAACCTGACAAGATGTACAGTATAAATTGCAAATACTGTCAGACTGGACAGATAATTCATTTTGGGTAAAAACAAGTGCTATTGTGGTTTATTGCATTACATGTAGTTTCCTTAAACTGTACCACTATGTTACAAGTTTAAAAATACAAATGTGTACATCTCAGGATGTCAGGATGTAGGCTCTGGAGATTAACATTTGTAGATTCCATTTTTAAAATGTCTGTAGCTAATTAGGTTTCAAATCTGCTTAGTATTTGAAATGTATTTAGAGTGCTGAAAAATATTTTGCTGTTAAATAATATTAAATCTGATTGTAAAAAGCAGATACATAATAGGAAAAAATATTAGGTTATATCATTCATAATTTTTTTTCTTAATAGCTGCATTTTACACTTGCTCACTTTCTATGTAAGGGATGAGTTTTCTAGTGGGAAAATAACGTACACTTTCTGAGATCTTCCTGATGCTGACTTTTCAATACAGAAAAATCATCTGATGTCTATGAAGTACTCAATATGGGAAGAAGAGCTGGATGCAGATCTGTTTTTATCCTGTAGTATTAGCAAATATAAAGTTGAAATATATGCAGATAGCTCTGTGTTCGCTCAGACTTTGTCAAATATTTGTCCCAAATAATATACTATAGCATTGTGAACTGCTTAGACTCATATGAGAATGGCAGCAGAAGGTTATACACATAAACAACAGAGCACAGTTTGTTGCTATATATTATGCTACACCATATGCTATATTGGGAAAGCTTAGTGTAAGTAGTATAGTACACAGTATATACTGGCAAAGTCTTATAGTGGAAGTGTGTCTTTTGTAATGATTTTATTGTTTAATAACTACCTGCGGTGTTCTGGACACTGTAATGTGTGTTTGTGCTGGTTTTCACTAGTCAGACAGATGAAGTCAAGCACCTGAGAAGCTGATCTCCTACCATCAGCCAGAAGCCTGGTTGTTTTTTTAGTGTATTTTTGACAAATTACACAATTATGGAAGGAACTAAAATAGGCATAGAAGGTACTATGTAAGTACTTAGGGAAATTCTGTTTAAGCCCCTTTCTGGTTCCCTATTTAAAAATAGGGAAGTCATTTCAGCTACTTGTGGTGAAGTTTGAATGTACTGTTTCTGTGGAGGATCCTATTTAGTGATTCAAACCCCTATGAGTTCAGAGAAAAACATGCATCTTTGATCCAGCAATGTGCATGGTAGCTGTGATGCAGAGTGCTCAAAAGTCATTATCCCACAAATCTGGTAGACTGAAGGGGAATTTCTTCAATTTTTAGTTTGTTGCATGTGAGGAAATCTCAAGAATATTCATGTTCCTGTGACTGCCAGACCTTTTTCTCAGTATATGTGCTTTTACTCCAGTTTGGATAGCATTTGTAATGTAAATGCTCTATGGTTAAAATAGTAATTACATGAAATTGCAAGGTATCAGCTATTCTGTGTATTAATTTGCCTAATTATGCCTAGATAAAGTTTCAGTTTAGTGACCCTATCAGGTGTTAGGTGTTTCACAGATGCCTTCTGTTTGACAGTGTCACAGCAAACAATAGCCCCAGTGATCATGCTTTGTTCCAAATTAGCTTATATTTAATTTGAGAGATTTGTATAAATGATGGATCTCCGCAGCAGGTCCAGTTGGTATTGTCCTATGATATCATGCATAGAATCAGATAAATTTTCTCTCATCTCATTGTGTGCTCAGATGGATGAGGAAGTTGATCTCCTTTCTCTGGGTTATTCTTCTGTCCTTATGTTTACTTACAGCTTTTCAGTCTCATCTTCCATGTCATCTAGGCAAAGCTAGGTCCCACATACCATTAAATGGGACTTGATAGTTGTAAGCTTCTAAGACCATGATCAGTTATTTCTAGTTGCTACTGCTGCATAGGTTTCCTTTTCTTTAATTAAAACTGTTCATGAAACTGGGATTATGATGTGCAAGGGTCTCTTGCTAGTTCCTCCTGAAGTGGTAGGGACTGGTGAGGTGTCAAAAAAACATGTCAGAAACTTTGGAGGTCTGGTGGTATTTGTAGTCTAGTTTGGAATTACCGCCTGCTGTACAAGGAGTCTCTGTATACCATGTTTCTAAGCTGTGTTTAGTAGGTGAAGAGATGTCCCGACAAAGTGGAAAAAATTTTACATGGCCATTATGTCACCTTAGCAATTTTTCCATGGCTAAACCAGGGAAGTGACATTCTTACTGTAGATGGGCATAGTTTTCGTAGCTAGGGATGTTTGTAGAAATGTATGGCATGCTGGTGTAGCTACAGTGGCTGGAGATGGTCTGTTTTCAGGCACCAGCCTGGCAGCCGTGCTGGCAAAACTGTAGACTAATTTGCCCTGAATGGGATGAAGAATATTTCTACAGCTTTTTTT
>JANIJG010007757.1:0-45879 GCA_024611175.1 Megaceryle torquata
GTGTGGGGTGAGGCCCTTCTGCGTGCCTAGCCCTTGCCCCCCTCCCTGACCACGCGTGTCCAGAGTCCTGGCCCTTCATCCGTGGCCTCCAAAGCTGTTGGAGTTTTGCCAGAATGCCTGAAGCCCTCTTTGTCATTGTAAGATGTATGAATACCCTGCAAGAAGAGTGAAGACTCTGCAAAGCGAGTTCTGAGGCCTAGGATGCAAGTTTCTTTCTATATAAGCATTTCTATTTTTTTTCTGCTTCTCCACGTGTTTTCAACGGTACACTTATTTAATTCATAATCCTTTTTGTTTGGTGGTGTTTTTTTTTTAATAAATAGTTCTTCTCAAACTTCGCTGTAGTCCATTCCCTCTTCATTATTCTTTCCTAACACTTTCATGATAACCTATGACTTGTTAAAAAGGGCCACTTTTATTCTTCAGCCATGCCTATAATCAAGTTTTCTTGGTAACTTGCCTACAGGAAAACATCCCGTCCACAGAGGTATAAGGAGGGAGCAGGTTTGCCCTTGTGTATCAGCATTTGTACTCTAGCACCATGAAATGTTTTCCTGTTGTTCTCAGTGACTGGGAGAATTCCATACTGTTAGTTTGTCTTACAGAATTATTCTTTGTGCAAGAGAGTGAGATGAAAATGAAGATTTCGGAACCGTCACAAACCACAAGATGGTGCTGTCTTTACAGACTGGGAAAAATTATTTTTTAACAGGAACTTCTCTTCTGTTAGAAAACAATGAATTGGTTTGGTTATTTTTAATCACTATCAGTTTCAGCATCTCAAAGCAATGATGCTTCTGTTAGAAATGGTTGCATGACTTGCAGCATCAAGACATGTTTCCCACTGATAGCGGGGTATTTAGTACTGATGTGGAAAATTCACAGAATGTGAGGCTTGGGGAATTTTTCCTATTATCACTGAAGTTTGTTTGATACCAGGTTCATTTTTCTTATTAGAAGAATCATTAGAGTGCATGCCTCCACAGGAAAAATAATTTTAGCACAATTTTCAGACGCACACACCCTTCCCACTTTAGTCTTCAGTATAGCAAAAGAACTTTGGAAAGTTTCACTGGATTCAGCAAAGCTTTTCCAAATTTGTAGCACTTTTGTGGCTACTTCAGTAGCTTTATTTTTGGTACCACCCCACCCTCATCACCAGAAAGTAAACTGCCTTTGTATTTACGAAGGAGTAGAACAGTCAGGAGCAGAGCTGCTGTGGTGTTGGGGTGTACCTCAAGAGAACAGCTACTCACCTGTGGATTAGGCTGGTTTGGATTGGACTTGATGGGGTCTGGTGAGGCTGGGTTGGGTTAGATTGGATTTGGTTTGGTTGGTTGGGTTTGGTTTGTGCTGGTTTGGGTTGAGTTGTTTTGGATTGGGGTATTTTAGGCTGGATTGGGGTGGTTTTGTTTGAATTGGGTTTGATGGGACGAGGTTGGGCTGGTTTGGGTTGGGCTGGTTTGGATGTGGCTGGCTTGGGTTAAAACATGTTGGATTGGATTGGGTCCGGTGCACTTGGATTGGGTTATTCCCACGTGAATATGAATTAAGATGTAATATGATTGGTGTGGAATTTATTTGGGGTTCAGATTTTGACCATAGTGGTGTGAGTAGTACAGCTCATCTGGAGTGAGGAGGACAGACCTGAAGCTCCCATGAGCTTTAGCTACATCTTCGTTACTCAAATTGCAGTAATAACAAAAAGTAATCTTTGAGCATTAGGATTGTATTGAAAAGAGCTGTCACTTTTAGTATCAGCAGCAGTAAAGTTTTCTGTTCTGTACTGAAAAAACTGCTGAGCAAAAACACCACTCTGGTAAAAATTTATTAAATTAATTAATAAGAGGTGGTCACCTCTACCCAATATCATTTTTACTGTTTTAGTTGCCCAGCACTACTTCACAATCTCCCTGTGATTTCAGCCTGACCTGGACTCCCTCCTGTTTTGAAGTTTTTGTTTTGTTTTATGTTTGTTTCTTGTTCTTTCTCCATTTAGGAGGTGTAAGTCAAGCTTGAAAAATATCACATATTGAAATCAGGGGTTGTCGAACAGGTTGTTGGTGGCCTCCGTGCCATTTGTCACATTTATTACATCCGGCGCCATCTGGTTCCCCCGCACAGATTCGGCGCTTTATTAACGATGTTGCTGGCCTGCGCAAACGACTGAAGGCAGGATGGATTCCGTTGTTATTTCCCCCCGGATGTCTCCATAGATTTTCAAAGACATTTCACATTTTGCAGCCTGAGAGAAGCCTGCTCCCCTGCACCGTCCCAGGAGCCCCCCAGCCTGAGAGTGCAGCGGCAGAAATGGGTGGAACAAGATAAAAATGGGCTTTTCATACCCTGATGACTGTTTTAAGGGTTATTTCCCCCTATATATTTTTAAACATCTCTCTTTCATGCATTTATTACTAAAAAATGTTCATGCTTCATTCCCCCTCTCTCAGGAGAGTGGCTGTCCAGGCAGAGCGGCTCCCGGGGTTTGTAGTCTTGTCAAAATCAAAATTGATCTGGCAACTGATGTGCTTTTGGAATCATTTGTAAAGGTTTGGATTAGTTAGTACACCTTTCAAAAAAGTCTTGACATTGGAAATAAAAAAGCAGAGGAACATCTTCCTATTTGGGAGACGGTTGTCTGGTTTTTGACTTACAATACAGAGTTCTGGTAAAAGAATTTATAATGAGTTTAAAGAAATAATTTTCAGATACATTTTTTTTTTTTCAGTTTGAAAACTGAAGGCATAAATAATAAAACTTTCATCCCTATTGCCATCGATTGGTCTGAAAAGATCTGTCATAACTCAAAGGGGGATGGAACTCAAAGCTGCAGCTTCAAAGCTACTGCAGAGTCTAAAGAATGAATTAATACAAAACCACTGATTGATTCATCTGGCTTGGCTGCTAACCAAGGGAGGAGGTGGGATCCAAGATATGGGGTGTTAGGTTCCTCAGGGCACCAGTAGGCCTTACATAGTCCACACCCTCTACCTGGGGCCCATTTAAGCTCAGGTCTGGGAACATCCTTCTGCCCGAGTTGGTGGTGTAGGTGTAGGGGTCTCTGGGGCTAGCTCGGTGATGGCCATGGCCCTTGTTCTGGCCTCTGATGTGTAGGCTGATTGGTGATCTGCTACAGATCCAGATGGGATTTTTATGGCTGGATAATAATAAAGCTGAAGCTTGTGAGATCATTGTGGATGCCTAAAAGGCTCTACAGGAAGAGCTATAGGAAAAAAATGAAGCAGTAAGTGTGGCTGAACAAATAATTTTCCTATGTGGCGACTTGGATAACGAGCATGGGCATTGTGGAGCTTTTTAAAAACTACTTTGTTTCAAAAGTTTTTGTGCCCTTCCCACCAGTACCACTTGCTACACCTTTTAGATTTGCTCACACAGCTCTTCAACTCATCAGTTTCAAAGCCTCTGTTTTGATATTGATTACATGTGGCAGATAGTAAATTGTCTCAATTTGTCTCGCTGCTTTCTTTCAACAAGTAGTGGGTGACTTTTCCAGCCCAGGGGGAGAAGGTACTTCCAGCAGCAAGAGGATGGAGCCTGTTCAATTGCACTCCATTTCAATCAGGAGTCATTCCTGGCTACTCGGGCTTGTGTCTGTGTAGTGTGATACTCTCTGTAGTCAGGAAAATGACTCATATGACACGTGTCCCTTGATTGAATGGGTGGCCCATGACTTGGAAACCTACATCCAAATTTTAGCTTTGAAAAAAGCCTGGGGAACCCTTTTAACTTTACTTGTGCCTTTTCCCCGTTTCTAAACCTGTGCACTTAGTAAGGTCTGGTGAGACCTGTTCTACCTCAGCTTCCTCTGGAGTTAAGTTGTCTCCTTCCAACAGTACTATAATCATGCACAGCAGAATGTACCTAAAAGGCTCCATAAATGTGCAGGTGCCACTGAAACTCTTAAATAGTATCAATTGTATGATGAAATAATTGGTAATTGCTGTGCCATCGCTACAGGAATAACAATGTTAACAGTGAGGGCTGCAAAGAACGAGATTGCTGAGGTATAGAGCCATTATAATCAGTTTATCTAAGGGGGTTTTTTAGAGAGAAATTGTAGAAAATGAATTGGAAGCAGGATAATTAAAATTGCAAAGGGACCGTCGTGACGTGGGGACGCATGGTTTCAGTGCGGCTCTCGGGTGCTGCGTGCCAAATCCTCCCAGCAGCGAGGCAGATGTAAAGGATTGGCTCTCACAGAAAGAGGCTTCAGAACCTGCTCTGTCAACAGAGCAGTGTTGCAAAGCTCTGAGAGCCAGCTCGGAAAGGCAGACGCTGCTTGTGCTGGATTGCCGGCGACTGCAGGCAGCCGAGAGCTGCGAAACCACACACTGCTCCGGTCTTTGCTTCCAGCTCTGTGAGGTGTGAACAAGAACTCCAGCAAGGCAGTGTGTGGACAATCTGCTGCTGTTCATCATTTTCACTGTTCACCTTATTTGGATAAGTTGAGGAGGAATATTGACTTGGGTACAGGGTGAAGAACATGGAAGGATGATTTGAAGTCAAGGAACTGTCTGAAAGTGCCCAAGCCTGATATTCCTAGGAAACAGCAGTGCTCAGAGGTGGAGGAGGATTCTAAAGCTAGGCACTTGCTGGAACTGAGGAGCCTATCAAAGCTAGGACAGCAACTGTTTGGGACCTCTTGAGATCATAATCCTAGGAAGAAAACCAAATTCAGGATTACTATGGATTTAAAAGGAAAATAATAGCTATTGCCAAACCTCCAACAGCCACATCTACCTTAAAACCTAGACTGGCACCCTGCTGGAAAACATTCTGAAAGGAAACGACCTGTCCTGGCCAGGTCCTGGGAAGCAGGTGGCCAAAAAAGGCCTTTCCTTCCTTGCTCTATTATGATCTCTGGTTAAGTGTTCTTGTCCATTTGTGGAAAAGGCAGAAGAAGCCTCTGCAAATTACTTCCCAGGTCTATTGCCAAAAGCAAGGAAACCATTTTGGATAAGAGTGTGGGCTGATCAGTGGTCTTGAAGAATGTCTGGCCAGGACACTGAGGACTTTGGAGGAGAAAACCTCTCAGAGAAGTCTCGGATGATTCCCAGCCTCCCACCATATGACATAGATGACCAACTGCTTCCAAGGGAGCCACGGAGTGCCTGGTGCTGTTTGGCATGGACCCTGTTGGTGGTCACCATGAACTCTTTGGTCTTTCTCATGAATTTGCTCTTGATGTTTGTCATCTTCATCATCGTGCTCCTTCCCACCATTGTGGTCGTTTACTTTGGCTTCCAGTGCCACTCTCAGGTAAGTGAGCCTGGCTGTGTATGGCTGCCAACAGGCACCTCTAAGGTAGGACCATCCATAAGGGTTTTATTTTTGCCCATGGGGAGCAGCAGCAAGGTGACACTTCCCCAGCTGTGGCTTTGTTTACATAAGGGGTGGGTGTTTTCAGACTGGGCTGACAAGAACAGGTCTGTGGTGGTTGTTGCTAACCTGCAGGCTCTTGGTTGTACAAGGGAGCGGTGTCTCCTGCTTGGTGCCGGTGACTCAGTGATAAGCAAGGCTGGCGTGTGTGTCTGTCTAGAGAAGGGCAGGCTTTATGGTTTCTGGACTAATTGTCTTAAAGTTGTTGGTTGGCACCCATAGGTTCAGCATCAGTAGGGCAGCACAGAAAGGCTCCGGTTGGAGAGGTGGGGAGAACACTGACAGCAGCTGCCTGTGACTGCCTAGATCCTCGAGGGTGGAGATAGATGGGAGCCCTTGGTTCTGGTCCTCTGTTAAACAGTTGTTTAAGCATGAAGTGATGAGAGAGAAATCTACAGCATTTCACAAGCTGGCAGGAGATGTCAGTCTTGTGTGCACACCTGACTGGTGCCAGGAATGAGCAAGATACATTTTTACCCCTCCCTTCTTCCAGTATTGTGGGAAATAGAAGCTTAATTGGGCAATAAAGTTGCATTCCCATGAAAATCACAAGCAGTTGTGACAGGCCGGGTGAATACACCCCCTGGCTTGACAGCGTTGCTGTTTATATTTTAATGTCACAATATTTCTCTCTTCTCCATGACCTCTGTTACTAATTACTCTGTCACCTTTGTAATTCACACAAGTCCTACATGGGCTCTGGTAGGGTTTGACACTTTCCATTTAAATAAGCCCTTTACAGTGTCTGTCATACTTGTTCTGCCTAATGACTAATTATGGGGTTAGTAAAGTACAATAGAATGTATAATCCCCCTTTTATGCCAATCAGATGTATTTAGAACTGTGCTGTTCAGTTTCTCACCCTAACACATGAGCCTGGTTTGTCAGTAAGGGCTCTGGTTGTGTGCACATCTGTTCTGGTTGGTTGCTGTCCTCTGTGTTTTATTATTTCATTACTTATAAATTTCCTGGTGCATTTCTACAAATAGTGTTGGAATCACTTGACTGAGCACAGGTGTGAAAAAGCAGTTCTCCTGTTCTCCTCACAAGCACTCGCTGTTAGATCAACACCATATGACTTCTCTTGCTGATTTATCCCAAGTTAGAAGAGCTGTTTTAATTCCTGCTCTGGGGAGAAGTCGCCTGTAATCTCTGACTGGGGAATGTGCTGTAACTTTCCAATACAGCCATTGCATTGTATTTTTCAGCTGGCATCCCAGCAACAGACGTGTTCAGCCCACAGCTCCCCATCTCAAAGCTCCCTGACAAAGGGACTGTGCCATTATTGCTTTCTCAGCACTGATGTACTTGCTGCGCTCAGAAGTTTGGCTTTGACTTTTATTGCCCTGAAGTTACGACAGCTCGTAGCTGCCGTTATTGAAAAGCTCTTCTCGATCCTGCAGACGAACAAACAGGGAGACATCTGTCACGGTAATTGTTTTGTAGAACAGATGCACATGCTGCTGCTGGTTGGAGTGCAGCATAACTCAGAGGAACCATGTACTCCTGGGCCAGACAATTCCCACTGTGGCTCTGACACCCTCTGGAAATGCTTTACTATGGGATGTAAACATGTGTGATGCTCAACAGGGTGAAGTGAGAAGCTCTGGAGGGCCTTGAGGGAGCCTTTGAGGAGATGCAAAAGGTTTTTTGCGTACAGCCAAGTGCAGCAGAAGTGAAAGCAGCTGTGCTGCTGTTCCCTGTATGGACTCTTAATACAAGCTTTTCTTTAATAGGCAGCGTGGGGGATAGCAGCAGTATGGCTTGACAAGAGCAGTCCTTTGTCTTTGGGCTACTGCTTTTCAGTGCCTTTCTAGTAGCTGGGGGCTGGTTTCTGTGCTGCAGATCCATTAGCTGGACTTTTTTTTTTAGTATGATGGGTTGTGCTTGTATTGTTGAAAGCATATTGCAAAAGGAAAGGAAGGTGGGAGAGATGGGGTTTGCCTGTAGCATCTGTTAATGCAGAACAACTGACTGGTCTGACTCGGATCTCCTGCTGCCAGGATGAAAGGAGGGCTTTAAATACCACTCAGCAAGGGCCAGTTAGAGCTCTGGATGCTTTGCAGCAATGTGGGGTGAAGGGGCTTTCCCAGCAGACTTTGCAATACAGAGAGATGCCAGGACATAGAAATGAGAACAGTGTGTACGCAGAAGATGGAACACAAAAGGGTCTGTTCTAGGGGCAGGAGTCTGGAGAGTCTCCAGCCAGTGGGTAGCTATGGAATGACCAACCTCTGTCTGCAGAATCTAATCTCTTGTATTTTATTTACTCATAATTTCCAGTGTGTTGTGCCACTCACACCAGTGTAGCAGCAAGAGGCTTTTTTGTTTGGTTTCTGCTTATCAAATGCTAAGCTGTGCTATTCTGATAACTTAATAAAGCTTAACATTTCCTTCTTCAGGATCAGTGTGCAGTGCTCTTGCCTCACAGTGATGCTGGAGTAATTGAAAGCTTGATTAAGACGTGCCGTCAGTCACATAGATTGCTGAGCTCAGCTTGGAGAGAGGGAAGAGGTGCATCTGTCTGTGAAAGCACGAGAAACTCAAGGGTACTTTGGTCACCACCCCTACGCACCGCTGGATCTGTGACAAGCTGTGTCTTGCTCTTCCCACAGGTGCTGCACTCAGCCGCCCGCTACTGCAAAAGCATCTTGGATGACAACAGCTCTTCTGCCCTCATTATCCTGGGCTTCATCATCATGTCCCCTCTCATCGTGGCGGCCATGGCTATCTACTGCAGCCTGGCAAGGCGGCTGCGTCTCTTCATGTGCTTCCAGCCATACAGCAGGGCTGTGTACAAGGGGGTGAAGTGGCGCTGGTATGAGGAGGGAGGTCTGTGCAGCTGCTTCAGGGGGTGGAACACTCAAGTCAAGGCCTGGGTATAAGTTTGCAGTAGAAGTGGCCCTGCCCTAGCCCGCACCCTCCTCTCCCTGCCCTGTCCCTCCTCACCATCACCTCCCAGAATCACCATCCTGAGGTGACTGCAGATGAAAGCTGTGTAGGACCTAGATGTGAGAGGAAGGGAGATCCTTTAATGAGCCATCTCCTACAGCTTTGTCTGGCACTGGGTATGATTCTGCCCACCATGACTGAGGTAGAGAAAACACAAGTCCTTGATGGTAAAGACCAGGTTCAGCCCTGGAAAGATCAGGGACTCTTCCCAGTGCCTGCTGCATTCAGAGCATAGCGCTGTTTCCAGTTGTGACAGCATGTTCTGCCTCACACGGGGCATAGAGCGCATCTGTGTGGCATCAAACAGGGGTGGGAGCAGCTGCTGGCTTTGCTACACAGTTGCCAGTGTTTCTAAACTCTTACAAAGGAGTCTGTAGGTCCCTGCCTCTGCCGTGTCTGGGATCCATCAATTTCCTACACATCAGATATTCTTCCCCCACTTAGCAATCCCTCTTTCCCATAGTCTATAGCAGTGCTTATGCTCCTTTTGCTAATCCTGAATGCTATAAATCTTTTGCTGCCCCAATAAGGCTGGATATCTGGAGGATCCAGGAGCCATTCCAGCACTGGCACGGTGTTGTATTCTCTGTGTGAATCAAGGACTGAATGAGCCACAGAGTCTGACTGTCCCTCATGAAAATGCAAATATGGCAGCAAAGCGGTGTCTGGGGAGCCTGATGTGCTGAATGTGTCATCTGCAGTAGCCAGGGTGATGTGTGGGGGCACAGCAGCATGCTCCCTAGAGAGGGGCTGAACCTGTCTGAGACCTACTGAGCAGGGGAAGCCTCTCCTGTGGTTCTACAGAGCTCCCACAGGGCCTGACTTGATGCTTGGCTAACTTGGCTGGATCTCCCTCTTGCTTTCAGTGATCTCTGAAGTAACACCACAGATCCTCTGTCCTATGACATGCCATAAAATGCAGCTGAGGGACAAGCAGAGTGTATGTGAGAAGGTGTGGCAGGCAGGGAAAAGCACGACAGCTTGATGTATGATTCTCTTCTTTCAAATCACTGTGGGTCTCAGTGTTCTGTTAGTGGGGTCTGTGCTACTGACCACTGTAAGCTGTGTACCCCCGCTGGCTGTTGTCCCCCTCCCACCCAAACACAACCATTCCAAGTGTTATGTAGAAATAAAGATCATGCCAAACCTCCAAATCTGAAAGAGTTTGTTCTGTCACAAAGCACTGGCTGCATCAGGAAGAGCCACGTGGTGCCCTTTGTGCCACAGCACATATCACTGTAAGTTAAAATTTAATGTGTTTACTGGTTTTTAAAATACATTTTTAAATGTCACGTGTTCATTGCCATTCCCTTTTGGTCTGGCCTTCTGTTTCCTCCCTACACATCTGCTGCAAGTCTTTTACCTGACAAAGGAGATAAATATTTGTAAGTTTCTGACAGGAGTGAAGAAAAACAGTTGTTCTGTTTCATGAAAGGGAGATATTGTGCTACAGGATAACAAGGTTTTGCCTGGAGGCAATATTTGCTGACTGGGTACAGACGTTTTAGATGAGCTGTTGTTCCATTTGCTCGCCTGTCATTTAATCCAACTGCTTTTCAAATGAAAGTATTCTTAAACCTAACTATGGTGCAGGTATTGTAGTGAGCCATTCCCATGCTACCTCTGCAGAAGAGATTATTGGCAACAGCCTTCCTAATAAAACAAAAATTGATTTAATTTAATATTTTACTTTACAGAGAACTTTAATAACAAAGGGGAAATGAATGTACCTGAAAACACACTTCTCTCTGTAGCAGATCAGAGCTCGTGTTGGAGAGTTCAGGCTGTACCTTGGGGGTATCCTGGCACGGGCAAAGAGCACAACAACACATTGCCTGCAGCGCTGCAGCTCTGATGTGAAACTGGTTTGATCCTGAATTTCCTGTAGAGAGTACAGAGGCATCCTCAATATCCTCAGCCTCAGATCAAACCCTGAGGGCAGCTGTGCCAGCCTGCTGTCTGCAGGGCTGGTGTGCCAGGCAGGGATTGTCCCACAGATGTTGTGGGGAAAGGGTGCTACCAAGTGACGCCTTCCTCTTCTGAATGCTCACAGGAGGGGCTTTGTTCTGGCAGCTCCCATCCCAGTGCACAGTTTAGACCATAGCTCTGCTTAGCAAGGTGCTGAAGGAGGACAGCAAGAAACGTATTTTAACTGTTGGATTTTAAAGCCCAAGTATGTATGTGTTTAATTTCCCTGCAACATCTTCTCCATGATTCAAAGCCACAGCACTAACCCGGTACTGATGTACCTCAGAAGATGTTAAAATGTATTTCTGGTCAACGAGGCTTTGGTCAGGTACAGTGTTCTTTTGTGCTTCCCTGCTCTTCTGTCGTCACTGAATGGTCCGCATCCAAAGCTGATGAAATCACAAGAAAGAAGCCACGTCTCAGTGGGTATTTAAACATGACTTAGTCCCTCACATCAGGGCTGGAAGCAGCTGTTCTGGCAAAGGGGCAAAAAGAAGAGACAGAGTTGCACAGCTGCTCCTCTGCCATGCTTGGGAACATGCAGTGGACCCGGTGCTAACGTCAGCTGGACTCATAAATCCACACACATAAACACGTACACAAGAGGGAATCATGCAGCTGAGCAAAATATATGAGGCCATTTACAGGTTTTCACCTGCCTCTCATTAACAATATGACCAAGGGGTTCGTTAGGACTGTTGATGCTGCTCATGAGCATCCCTTTCACCCTTCCAGGCAGCTTCTGCAACACCAGAAGTTATTCTTGGTTACTAGTATTTAGTGTTTCATTTGTTATCCCTTTCCTCTTCATTCATTATCAACTGCTCACGCTGCTCCTAAGCAGCTTTGCTGCAGTGGGTAGAGCAGCTAAGGACCAGCTCCTCTACACCTAGACAAGGCTCCAGGAGTCCTGCAGCCCAGGGCTCAGTTGCTATAGCAATCTAGGTCTCCTCAGCCTGCACACACATCAGTCTTTGCCAGCAGGTTATGGAAAGTTTATATAGACATTACATATGAATTTAATATGACAGAAATGAACACTGACAGGTTTCCACAGGTGGCAAGAAAAGCTCTCAACACACGGACTTCTTAAGGAATTTCTCTGATTTGTGCTGTGTTTAAGCACTAGTGATGAATAAGCCCAGGTGTTCCTGAAATGAAGAACAAATTTCTCTCTCACAGAGGCGTAGCTCTGGCTTTAGCACTACTGAAATCAGTGAACAGGTTCTAGATTTACAGCAGGGTAAGAGAGCACATTTCAGACCAAGGGAATGCAGAGCCTGTACAAAACACAGTGAAATTCTAAGCCAGTGGAAACTAGGAACTGGATAACCAGTTCTTTGCCTCCCCACATTTGCCAGTTGAATCCTCTGAGTCCAGAAGAAGTTCTAGCTGCAGTGTTTGAGTCCTTTCCCAGTGCTTTCAGCTGGGTATTGGTCCTCTGGTGCCTTCAGCTATTGGAGCACTCAGCTGGGGGCAGTGCAAATGAGAACCATCTGTCAAACTAACTGAACTCAGGAAGATCTTTTAGAGCCAAGGACAACACAGCATCGATTGGAAGGATGCTGAATTCCTCCTTTGAGGGAGGCTAGTGAAAAGGAAGCTGGAACCTGCTGCACGTAGCATAAGAGGAAGTCAAAAGCAGACTGTCAGCTCCAAGGGTAGGGCTGTGGCTGCCTGGCTGTGTCCCACCTCTGCTATTGACTGAGTTGGATGTAAACTGAGCATCCTCCCTGCTCCTAAGGGGTGCTCTGTCAGCACGGGGAGCCGTGAAGGCAGTGGGTCTGGTTGTGAAAATAATCCCAGTTGTAGCCATGCAGTGAGAAGGGACTGAGGCTCCGGGGTTCTTCTCAACATAGTTCCTCCAGCACCCAGGGCACAGCAGGATGTGTTAAAAGGAAACAGATTGAAGCTCATTGGAAGCACTCACACCCAGGTTCTGGCTCTTGCTAAGAGTAAGTTACCAGTCTCTTGCAAAGTACTCTTAAGAGACTGGATCTTGTTCTCAAACTCCCCCCAGGCACTTTAATATTCCATGTGTTTAGATTTCTGTGAATAACTCTCTAGGCTAATTTGGCAGTGATCTGCATGGTAATATAATTCCAGTGACATATGTGCTGGACGATTTCTTTTGCCCTCCCTATTTGTGTTGCTAACTGCTTAACTGTAAATGGAATGTCTTTGGTGAAGTTTCCATTGTCTTCCTTCACCTCCCTTCTCTTTCCCTGAGCTAACTAGTCACTGATGATTGTTTCCAGCTCTGCCAGAAAATATGGTTAGAATGAATGGAAGCGATTAAAGAAAGAATAATCAGGGTGTGGCTGCCAAGGGCTGCCTCGCTCAGCCAGTTGATCATCCCAGTATGTAAGTGCCTGCAGGATGGGTCACACATTCCCCAGTCTTGGGAATGCTGCCCTGGGAGTTGGCTGTGGTGATAACCTTGAGAGCTGTTGTGCAAATGAAAGGGACAAAGGTGAGAATGAAAGTGGCACTTTAACCTGGGATTCTGGTACACCATTGTCTCTGCCTACACCATTCATCCCTTACAGCAAAAACGCCCAGTTTCTACCCACTCCAGGAAGTTCTGAGTGACAGAAGGAAACAAAGAAGCTGTATATATATGGTTTCGAGTGTGTTGTGTAGTTTTGTTAAAATGCTAATACCACCCTGAAGCCATCTGTCAAGTACACATTGCCAAAGGGCTTGTTGTTTAAGAGTTGCAGAAGAATGTGAAAATAAATAAACTTCATGAAAATAAATCAATAGTAACACAAAAAGTCTGGAAGGGTACATCTGCTAGACATCGTAGACACTACTTCCCAAGTCTCTCTGAGACCTAGAGACCCCAATTTAGATAAATCTTAACAAATACCATAACTCATCTCTGTTCTCTGAACCAATCAAGACCATGGTATTTCTTGGGTTCATGTCTGGAAGTGCAGAGCTGGATTGGCCTCTGGTTTGTTGGCCCTCCTTTAGCTGATTGTCATCTTCCAGGATGGAATTACCCCTAATTTCATATACTGTTTGCAAATTCATGATGTAGCTTGTTCTATACCTTGAGGAGCAGCTGTTCTTCTGTGTGCCCAGGCCTCAAGATGGTGCTGTGGGGCTGAGTCTGGAACATTCCAGTGCTTTCTGGTGCACCCAGAGTGGAGTGAGACCTTCTGGTTTGGGACAGCCATCCCTGGACACTGTGCTGTTTGCTCCCTGCAGCTACAGCCATCACCAGGGATGCTGGGAAGACAATATACAACTGGCTTCATAGTGGTCTATGTCAGACAGAGAACCACAAAGCCGTGGGACTGGGTGGAGGTGGCACTGAGGTCACAGTCTGGATCGGTGTTCCAGTCTGAGCCATGGCCCCAAGCGTTACCATCTTACAGACTCTCCTTCCAGCTGTACACCTGGGCATCCATACTAGGCTGAATCCCTTCTGACTAGGCAAGGCCATTTCTGGTTCTGTTCTGTTTCTGGTCCCGTTGAGCTGGGAAAGGCTGAAAAATGAGGAGTGCGTGCGTGATGGTGTGAACCTCTGACCTATTGCTGGAAACTAGTATCTTTTCACAGAAGAAAACTCAAGGAGATCAGGGTGTCCTGGCACAACACGCATGTTTCCTGTAACTACCAGCAATGACCTCCCGTGCCAGGTGTCACTGTGACCTTCACCTGGCCCCTGCCCACAGCTGAGTGTGAACTTGACTCCCGCAGAGCTGAGCTGCTGATGGGACCCATTGCTTTGCCTGTCTGTGGCAGCAGGAGTGTTAGGGGCTGCCATCATTCCTGTGAGAAAGAGTGATGCAGGGGCAGCCTGGGCAGTGCTCCTGGGTTCTGCGGTGGCAACCCAAGCAAAGGACCTACAGCCCATGCCCCAGAGGAAAAAATAGGGACATTTATCAGACCAACAAAAGAGCCACTTGTCATAAGGAAAGCCATGAGCTGTCCATGTTGGAGGCTCAGTGCTGCGAGGGTTGGTGCCACCGTAACCGTTTTTGCTTTGCATTTATCCCCTCTGCCAGGACATGAGCTCATGGAAACGCTGGCGGTGGATGTGGGCAGGCAGGACAGCCTGCAGTGTGTCCGGCCCAGACCACTGGTGGGTGAGTGCACTTGAATGCCAGAAGCAATTCAATCCCAGTCAGCTTTCTAAACCAGCTCCTCCCCAGCCACACAGCAAGGAGGGATGAGTAACTGATGAACCAGGACCATGGAGAGGAAGACAAGGGATGCTCTCAGCCTCTACACTAGTTACACCAGATGAAGTGCAATCTAAAGCTGTGCTCCAGGAAAGCTGGTTTTCTGGAAGCACTGCCCAGAGGACCTGTCCTTGGACTCCTTCCCTGAACACAGGCCTAAAGACTCCTCTGTCTTGAGCCAGATCCAAGGAGGAGCAGAAGGATATTTACTGGGGACATTTGCTGCCTTCAGTAAGATGACTGAGAGCTACCAAAAGGGGCACTGGCCTTTAAAGAGCATCCTAAGTTTGAGTTGCCTGTTGAGGCGTGCCGGCTGGTGAGCATTTAAGGAGTTGTAGGCAGCCAGACAACGTGCATTTCACAAAGGTGCTGGCTCTGACTGTAGCTCCGTGGCAACAGGGACCTGGTGCTGAACAGGAAGGTCTGTTCCTCTTGCTCACCTCAAAGTGCTGCTCTGCCCCTGCTCTTCAGCAGCTTGGTTAATAAACCAATGTGCTGAAATTACTCTTTTGTCAGCACTTTTTTATCTGCGTGGCACCAAGCAGGGGGCTGCTGAAGTATGCTAAGTGTCACAATCTCAGTAAGGTTGTCTACGACTGTTCTGCCCACCCGTGCAGCTGGTGGCAGATGTGATTATCAGGGCAAAGGGATAATCACAACTTTCCAGCTCCATCATCGATCTTCTTTCTTTCCAGGGAGTGTAAAAGAGTGAGAACCTGCCTAAGATAAGTGGTTTTAGATAACACAGTAAACTGCAAAGAGCATGTGACTGGGAGCTGAAAGGGCCAGTGGGCAATAGTGAGAAGGGAGCTGGCTCCGAGTCCCTTGTCTGCAGCAGGAAACATGGGAGGCAGTTGGCTCGAGTGGGTGTCACTAGCAAAGCAATCTGCACTTGGGATCTGATGTTCACAACAGCTTTGCTGCTAGTGAGCTGCTTTGCAAATCCCTCGCATCTCCAGGCTGTGAGACTGAGCAGAAGACAATTAAAGGCTGTTGAGGATTTTCCACAGGCACAGACCAGCTGTGGTCCACCTTTAATACCACTGAAGGTAACCTTTTGTGACAGATGTTTTGGGAAACAGCTGTACTTTTTCTTTTCCTGTGGTGTTTCAGCATGTACTTGTCATGATCTGGAAACCCGGGGCTTTGACCAGATCTACTGGTACCAGTTATCTTGCTGGATATTTAGGGGGAAGCTGAAAAGCCATTCCCAGCCTTTTTAGGTGCTGGAGATTGTTTTGACATCCAGTCTCTGGGGCTACTTTGTCAGACAGGACATGTCTGTGTGAACCAATTTGTTCCACTGTCAACGCAAATGGTGGGCTCAGCATCCTAAAGGTCAAGCAAACCATAGTGGGAAGGACTGCTGGGTCAAACCAGAGGATACTGACGTGCTTCTGCCCCTGAGACTCGGCAGGCAATCCTCCAGCAGGTATAAAGTAGACAGGATGTGCAGGGCTGGAGCCTGGCTTTCAATGGTTTTTGTGAACCTCAGGGAGAGATAAGAAGCAAGGCCAAAAAGAAATCCCAAACAAGCCAGTCAGGAAAACAGTGGTGCTGTCTGGTTTGCTTCTCTGCTTTCTGATGCTGCCAGTTTTGCTTCCATTGTTTCTCAAGTACAGAGTGTAGAGTGAAGGAAACCAAGCCCTGGACCCTAAACCGATGAGCAGCAGTAAAAATAGAAGCCAGGGGAGCAGACTTCCTCCCAGACATAAGCCTCTTGTTGCTGAAAGCCAAGAATATTTGCTTTGTTCCTGAAAAGTCCTCCTGACTCTTTAACCATCTCACTGACCCAGGCTATTCCAGCACCACTTGTGAGGCTGAGGCCAGGGGCTGCTCAGCACATTTTGGAGAGACCTGCAGAGCCAGTGTTCCAGAGTAGATTGTTTGCAGCCCATTCCAACAGGCATCAGTAGACTCACAAAAGTGTTTGTTGTCCACTTTGAAAAACACCATCCCTGTCTGGAAATGTGGTGCCACATGCACCAGCATGGAACGGCTCCTGGTGTGTGTGGATGAACTTGGAGGGAGAAACACTCAAGCATCACAACTGACTCTTCTGGATAGGGTTTTGGTGTGACCCGTTTGTTCATCAGTGAAAAATACACTGTCTGGTTTGCAATATTTTACTGCCCATGTGAGGAGCAAAGGGTTGGTTCTAAGATCTCTGCATGATGGGAGACCCAGAGGAAACTTCCTCAAGTCCACTGCAGCTGGTCAGGGGCTGAGCTTAGAGGGAGTGTTGGTAAAAATGGAGGAATATTTGCCACGAAAAGAGAACATGGGAGCCTAGTTCAGTGCCCCCACACCAACTGCTTTAGGAAGCCCTCCCACTGCTGTGACCCTGCCTAACCCCGAGGGCAGCTCCACTGGGAGCAGGCACAGCTTGGCTGTTCGGTTTCTATTTTAGCTGTGGTGACCATGTCCTATGCTGGCTACCAGCCCTCACATTCAGACTCCCACCTTTTCAGCCATCCTGGATCCCTCAGCCTTTCTAAATCATCTGCAAAAGCCATGTCTGCTGCTGAGAGCTGAGCTGTAAACAGAATCCCTCCACTCACACAGCACTCAGTGTTTCAAAGGAACAAGTGTTAGCTGAGCCCAGCTGGAAAATAAACGTCCCTATCTCGAAATGAGCTCGGCAGTGCAGCATGTTCAGGGATTGGCCTCCCTGCTGGAGCCTCAGGCACAGGATGGGAAGGGTTGAAGAGATCCTACCAGTTTTCTGCAAGCTGCTTTTGCATAGCTCTTACTCCTTGGAGACGACTTTCTTTTCTCACGCTGCCTTTCCCCTCATGAGGTCTTGACCCATGGGCAGGGAGGGTAGAATTGTATCAGCTTTTGGGGGCAGATGCTTTTACAAAGACCACTTTTCTTGCAGGCACCAGCTGCACTTACCCTTGCTGGACACAGAGCTGCCATTTAATTTGCTGTTGCTTCCTGGCTCCATGGGAGCCAAACGCACCAGGCAAACACTCTGCTTGTGGTATTCTGGCATTTGCTTTCTAGTCACAACTGGACTCCAGATACTTAGAAATCCAGAGGGGAAAAAAAAAGATGCATAGAGAGGAAATTGATCCGTCAGGCTTCTTCAGACCACAAGAGTTTTTTTAGTTCAGGTTACAGAGAGTTAATTCAGCCTTTTACTTCTCGGTCATAGTGCAATACTCCATATATAGAGTGAGCAGGGGGAAGAAAGAACCCCCTTTTGCCTTGCTGCAATTAAAGATGTCATGCAGTTGGATGAGGGTGTGGATAATTTTGTTATTTTTCTAGTTTGTTCTCAGGAGCTGGGCATGGCTCTGTGCCTGCCTGTCTCTGTGGGCTAGACCATTCCTGTCAGCACCTGGCAACCAGGTTTCCTTGGAATTTGCAAAGGTGCTGTGGGGGGAACTCACCTCAACTGCTTGGTTCCTCTGAACAAGGGCCTTTTGTCCATGGGGCTTTTTGGTGCTTGCTTTGATCATTTATCTTCTCGTTGCTCCTTGCCATAATTTTAGCCACACAAATGTGGTAGACAAAGCGTGTGATGCACCTTTGGGGTTGTCTCATCAAAATAGCAGTGAGCAAGAACAGGGTTTGTTATTGCATGTGAGCTGGAAAAACACAGCTTGAGATTCCTTGGAGTACAAATGCTGTAGCAGCAGAATTCCCTCATTTCCATCAGAAACCATGGGTCATGGGTCAAAACTTTGGGTCATGGTTGTCAATGATGGGAGGTTAATACAGGGGTCTGACGAAAAAACAAACACACACACACCCAAACCCCCAAAAGGAAGAGATGCTTACTTCAAATTCTTTGAATCTGTGGGCTTAAATGAAGGTCAAATGTCAAGGCAACAACAGTGGTGCCTCCAACTACCTCTCTTCACAGGCTGTGGGTGTTGACAGCAGGATACCGTACACTGTGATCTTCTCTGGAATCAGCACACAGTACTTTGCAGCATTTTGAGTGCTTTGCCATCAGCAAAAAATGCTGAGTACTCCAGCAGCAGATCCTCTTGCCACTGCGAGCACGAATTGGGAAAGCTGCGGGGTATCTCCTCACACAGGCAAGAGAGGGTGTTCTCCTGTGTAACTACCTGTACCCCAGGGCAGCAGCTGCTCAGAACAGATGTACCAGCTCACTGTCAACCCTGCCAGATAGGGATATGGTTCAACAAAACCCCGTGAACTTTCTGGAGACGAGAAAAATTCTCTCCAAAGCCCGGCCAAGTGTTTCTCTGGCACAAGACATTGTCATGAGGTCACTGTTGGAGTTCCTCCCACTGTCTAGATCATTCACAACCCCAAATTAAAAACTTCCTCCATGGGCTTGAGACCCCTCATGTGCAGGGTGCCTCGCTATGCTCTACTATAGGACATACCTGTCTTTGCACTCCCACTGGCATCCTCTTTAACATGGTCATGTCTGCTGCGGAAGGATTTAGGACACTTACATGACGTAGGCTCAGTCTCCAGCTTTCATGCTCCTTCCAAAACTGCAACTCGGGAAAGTCTTGTCATCACTGATTAATGAACGACTGTAACAAGAGCCCGGGAATCGCTCCACTAAAACTGGGGGTCTGCTTTTTGATCTAAAATCCTGGAAAATGTTTGATTCCAGTTAGGGACAGAGGTCCAACATACCATTGAAAAGACCACATTTTTGCTGGGTTCTCCATCTAGAAAAAGGCTGATGAAAACATGAGGGTGTCTCCTCACATCTTGCCAGAGTGCAGAGCTCCCAGGAGTTCACCAGTGCTTTGGAGATTTGCAGGGAATTCTGTGCAAGGAGAGAAGGACTTGGTAGCCTACATGCAAAATAATGCAAGCAAGAATGTAAACGGCCCCGGGGGAACACTGCAAACAAAAGGCTCTTATTTTTAGTTTCACAGTTCCATTCTGTATCTGTTTTTCTTGTTTACCCCTTTGTGACACCTCACCATCATGTCTCATGCATCATCTGTTCCTGACAAGCTTGTAGTGGCCTCTTGAGAGCTTGTCAGTGACAGAGATGAGGAAAGAGACAGAGCACATGAAAAGAGAAGCTCAAACTGATTTCTGAGTGCCTTTCATGGAGAAAGTATCAGAGCAGCCACATCCTTGACAGGTGCCAGGAAGCGATGCAGAGGCAGAAAAAGCCCCACGTGTGGGAGAATTCTGCTAAACAGGATCTCCCAGACTTCCTCTGCATGATAGACATGCAAGCAGGATGAGCAGTTAGGGGAGGCCTTGCACTTAGAGCAGCTCAGTTTGAACAAAGCTTCCCTGCCACTTCCCTTCAAGAGCAGCAGCACCACCTGAGATCACCAGCTGAGTGTGCTGAGGGTGATTATTGCCTCCCTTTTTTTCCTGCCCTGCATCCCACCTACATATACACGCAGCTTGGGTTAATCCCCTCTTTCGAGAGCTAGGAGTGAGAATATCTGTGGAAGGGGTAAGCAACGCTTTGTCTCTTGGTTCAGTTCTGTAGCTGGGAGGGGGAGGAGCAGCTGGAGCTGCAAATGTTCCCTTTTTCAGCGAAGGCCAGGATTGGAGTGTGAGTGTGCACAGGGTGGGGGGCTGTGCTAAAGTGTGTTCAGCTGGTGGCTGCTGGCTTTGCTGTGCTAGTTCTTGGAGTGCTTGAGGCATTCCCAGTGACCTGTCTCCTTTCTGGGGGATTTCTAAGATCATTCTCTAGGAATTTGCTGCTGTGGCAGATTTCCCCAAGGCTAATCTGGTTAGCAACCTCACAGTGGTCTTCAATTCCTTTCCACCCTCAGTAATGGTTCTTATTTGATTGATTCAGCTTTCCTCTCCTGAAAGGAACTGAGGAAGGTAGTCACAGACCTAGATGTCACTAAGTCTGTTACTTAGTGATACTTGATGCTACTTCCTCCATCTCTTGAAAGAGATGTGAGAACTACATTGCAAAGAAGGCTGTCAGCAGCTGTCCTCGGGTAACTCCAGCAGGCGATGGGGTTGAAGGCAAGGTGTGCTTAGTTGAAAAGGCTGAGGCAGTGAGTCAGGGACTCAGACTGGGAAGACAAGTGCACTTATTTCAGGGTAGTTTGAGGTGGCTCTGCTCATCTATTTACTGACTATTCCAGTGACAAATATCTGCAGCATTTTTCCAGTTCTCCATGTGCCAGTTTCAAGGCACAGGAGATAGTCAGTGCTATCTCGTGGTAGAGCTTTAGGTCATTTGCTCTTAAATTGACTATATGCGAGGCCTAATTATAGGTGTAAGGGCTGTGACTAAGCACTGGATAATCCTACCAATATGCAAAACTGAGCTAGCAAGTCCTAGAAATGTAAATAAGTGACTGGCACTGCTAACTGAGAGCAGTGAGCTTGGCAAAGTACTGCATTGCCATGGGTTGCCATCCAAATTCTAGTTCTTCCAGCACACTTGATGTCCAAGTGTTTGCACAATGTATACCCAGTGTTTACAAGCTTCCCAGAGTCATAATAAAGCTGGTGAACAAAGGTGATTTTCCTCTGCTCATAAATTAAGCATGCATAAACCTATGCAGATGACTGGTGGCTTATGGAGAGTGTTCCTGGAAAGTATAAAGCCTGCTAAACAAGAGAAGCTCTGGTTAAGTGTTTGAGGAGACAGTGTATGATGCTTCCACTGGTGGATGGCTGGATGGGACTCTGTCCTCACATCATCTGTCTCTTCATTCTTGACTGAAGAAACAAATTAACCTCTGCCCAGGGAGCCTTCGTGGAAGGGTGGAGAACAGAGAGATATTTCTGTCTAATACCACTTACTTGCGAGGAAATATTTTTGCTCTGATGGTTCTTTCATCACTGGGTTGGGCATTAGAGGACCCAGCTCTAGAACAAAAGCCTCTTTTCCCTGAAATAGGTGGAAATTGTTTTGATCGGTTTTTTTTGTGTAAAGTCACCTCTTTATGGACTACTGGAACTGCAGCTATTTCCCATTTCTGACGTAGGAGGAGTATAAAGCTGGCAGACGTGCAGTAAGGAAAGGGTAGCTGTCAGCCATAGCATTTCCCAGCAGAACTCTCCACTTCTTTTGAGCTTGTGTGTGCACCAGGATTTCTAATCTACCACCCCATGCCCCACCTGCCTTCTTTCAACTGTAAGCAGCAGCTTGCTGGTGGTAGGAAGTCTCTTCCCCTCCCACCCCCTCTGCTTTTAGGTTTCAGCAAGTTTGTCCTACCCTCTCAGACTGGCTCTTTCCAGTAGAGTCCCCTATAAGCCACCCACATGTTGACTGCCCCAGGGCATCAGGTGTCATTAGGATTCTGCCTACATCGGGTGGTCCATGGTGGAACTGGTCTGTGACTCTCAGCAGCAAGTTTACCTTAAACCTGCAGAAGGAAGCCCTGTGCAGCCCTTGGAAATCCCAGCAGCCCTCTTCCACCTTTTTAATTACAAAATGACTGACCTCAAACTGAGCATGTGACAGCAAAATGGGAGATGTGTGGAGACTCCTGCCAGCTCCTGAGTGTTGGTTTATGTGGGGAGTGGCATCCTTGCCCAGGGACAGTGTGTGCTGCTCTGTAGACTTTCCTTCCTGAGCTTGCAAGTGTCGTCTTGTGCTCAGAAGTCTGCCTGGCTCCGCTTTTCTGTGCCAGAAAAGTCAGAGTCCCACACAGAAAAACTGTGGGAGATGGTGAAGGGACAGGGGAAGGTGGTAGCCTGCTCTGTGAGTTTATACTCAACTCTGCTGATGCCCACCTGCTCCGGGTGGTGTTGGCTTTGAAATGACAGAAGGTGGTACTTTGCTGCAGCATTTGCTGTTGATTGTCTTACTCTGTGGCTAGTATGCAGCAAAGCCCGGATCCACAGGTTGGCTACGTCTCTACAGCTTGCTGAACATGTGGAAATGAAGAGTCGGTCTCCTGAAGGAGACTCAGATCCGACTCCGAGCTTGTCCCATGCCATGCCCTGAGGAAAGCAGAGGCAGAGCGTGTGAGGAGACAACAGTTATAAAGCAAGGGCTTTCAGGGGCTGGTGTGGAGGCTGGAGGGAAAACCCCTACTCTGACAATAGCCGGCATGGGGGACAAGTTTCCAAGTGTTACAGGAGCACAGAGTCAGTTAGCCAAGGTCATCTGGGCTGAAGGAACCCTGCTGAGAGCGCAGGGAGTCATTCTCTTTCCTCCCACTCACTCCCCAGCTGCCTTGCTGGGTTCAGACAAAAAGAGTGATTGTTTTTTGTGCCTGAAGCTTTGTTTCTGTTTAGTTGTTTTTGGTTTATTATTGAGAGGGGGTGAAAAGCTTCAGATGAAAAGTGAGCCCTCAGCAAACCGAACTTAGAGGCAGCCGAGTTCTAAACCCTGAAGCTGAAGGTCAGGTCCTTTCTGGCAGCCTGGACAAGAGAAATGACCTCTACAGTGGGACTCTGGAAATCCCCGTCCCAGATGGGTCCAGTTCTGCTCCTCTGCTGTAGCCACACAAGTGCTGAACCTGTTCCATCCCCGCATGCCAGTTTTCAGACAACACTTATTCTAAGACTAAGTTTCTCTAGTCTCAAAGGCTGCTGGCATGAGGGTAAAAAAACCGGTACCTCTGCTCCCCTGGCCCCATCAGAGGAGGCCTGCAGGGCTGGGAGTGGAGAGGCTTGAACTGTCACCTGGGTATTGAGGCTGATGGAAAATCAGCCTCATTCTCTCCTGAATTCCAGGCTGTGAGCAGAGTGCGTAGCTTGGCCGGCACTCAGGCAGCTGTGCTTGAAGTGAGGGCCAGGCGGTCTCTCCTGATAGGAACTTAGAAGCCACGTACTGCTTCCCTTTCCTGTTGTGACTGGATGCAGGTCTGATGGGTGCTCAGAGGCCCATCCATCAATGTCTTCTCCCCATCCACCAAGCAAAGAGCTCAGCAGATTCAGAAAAGCCTCTAAAAATATCACCCACCTGAAGTACAGTCACTTTGCTGATAGGAACAGAAACTATCCTGTGCTACTGGACACTGTGCTCTCTTCCCTGTGGTGAATGGGTTGCAGCACCAGGGCATGAGCTTGTGAGCTGGGACTGCTGCCCTGATCACCTTTCCTTATGCCACCATTTGAAGTGTGCCAGAGATGGATGGGATGCTGCTGGTGTCCCAGTAAGCTGCGCTAGGTCATGACAGAGTTAACTCAGACCTTCAAACAACACGCAGCATTTGTCAGAGCCTGCAGAGCAAATGGGGTAAAACTGTCGCAACAATGACCAGTGCAGTTTGAAGAAATTGGGCACAGAAGCTGAAATAAGCAAAAGAGATGACAATGCAGCCTCCTGGGGGGAGAGGCTGAGATCCTTTGGCTTGGTTGTTTCTTCAATGGCTCCTCCCTTAGCCACCCTGCAGACAAGCAAGCTCAGGATGCCTATCCAGATTCAGGAGCCTCCTTTGCGTGCAGAACGGTTTCTCTGATGTGCCTTGCTCTCGTGTGTCTGCCTGTAGGCCACTCCAAATTGTCACCTCTTTCCAGGATGGCATGCCAAGAGATTGAAATTATTGAAAGAGAGACTAAAATTATTGAAAGAGGCTGAGAGTTCTCAAGGCTGAGAACTTGCTGTGCAATGGGAAGCTGCAGCTTATTGCGTAGCTGGAAATTCCTCAGGAAACCTGTTTCTGAGGTTATCTTAATTTTGGCTTTTCCCAGTTGTCTGGGGGTTTCTTAACAGGATAGAAACGGGGCTAAAAGTCAAGCAATAAGGAAAATGATCCACTTCAAAGAGCAGCCTTTGGTTAAAAATTGACCATTGCATCCAGACCTCACTTGTTCTGCTTAGAAGTGGGTCCAATTTTCAGAGCTACTCTGATTCCTGGCAAGCAAAGTGAGCCTACATTCTGGATCCAGCTGGAAAAATGCAGTAAAAATCCCATGAGGGAAGTGAGGCAGTAAGTCTTTTGTGTGACCAGGCAGCTCTGAAGCTTCTAACACCTGTTTTCCAGTCTTTGGAAAGAGTTCCTGGCCTTAAGGATGCAGGGGGTCTCAGCTAGGGACTGTCATGGGCCAACTTGGGCTTGTATCCTCACTCCTTTGCAGTTCCTGGCACTGTGGAGTTTGCTCTTTATGGGCTCTTTACAGGCAGCTTCTACCCACTCAGTTATGGCAACATTATCCCTGCAAAGCAGGGGCTGAGAACACAGGTCTAGTAATGGCTCAAGCTCCAGAAGTCACCTGGGTTTGCAGATCTGTGTCCTCCTCCCCTAGTGTCAATGCTGGCTTTGTGATCACTGCACAGACTGTGTATTTTGGGGCAGCCTGTGGCTGTTGTACCTGTAAGGATGACCGAGTCTGCATCCTGACTATTTATTTGGAGAGTTAATGTTTCTTGCGCTGTTCTTCTTCCTGGTCCTAGGCTGATCTGAAAGCACAGGACTGCAGCAGTGAAGCAAATTTCTCTGTCATCCCTTCCTTGGCAGGGAGGCTGATGTGTGTGGACAGGCACTAGCATCTCTGGCAGTGGGGTGGAGGATGTGTTATGACAACCCAACAGTTATTAATTCAGCCTGCTGCGCACAGAAGAGGAGCCTCTGAAGTAACTGGGAGAGACGGGGCCAGAGGTGTTGGCTGATTCTGACCAACCTGACAAAAGGAGATCCAGCAGTGGGTGAGCAATCAGCCACTTAAGTTGTCTTTTGCTGTTTCTCCTGTTCTACCCCTTCACTACTGCATATCTGCAGCCTCCCCTACCTGTGAGCAGTTACAATCGGTCGAAGGAATTACAGCAGTTCCAGGCAGGAGCAAGAAGAAAATGAACTCTCTGGGCTTGAGGTACCCTGAATACAGATGGTATGTGAGCCTGGGCTGGGGCAGATGAGTCAGGCTGGAGAGCTTCAGCTCTGCTCTGCACCGCTGGCATCCAGCCCTCCTTTCTCCCTCCCTCTGTATCAGGTTGCTCTTTGACCTGCTCCTGTAACTCTGCAAATGATCTCATTTGTTCCTCCAAATTTAAAACACTGTAGAACCCAGATGCAAGGTGAAAGCAAGAAACTCGTTGAACTCTATGCAATTTCACGAGCTTGTAAACAAAGCTGGCCCAGCTGCGGTTCAGAAAGTCAGGCTGCTGCACAGCTACATCGTAAACACATCTGACTCAAAGTGTTGCTGCATATGGAGGTCTGTTTTTCATAATATCACCCCCCCAGCCCCTAATGAATCTGTGAGTACTGGCTCTTAACAACAGTCAAGTCTGTTTTTGTGGCTGGCTCAAAAACAACAGTGCAAAGCCCCACACCAGTCCATCACTGTAGGTTTTACTCAAAGGACTGTAAATGCCTTTAGGAAGTGGAAGCAGCACCTGCTGCCACTTGTTGCTGAATGCTACCAGACTATTCTTAAGAGGCTCCTGATAGCTCTGCAGCCAGTTTTTCAATTGGGGTAGGAAGCATCCTTTCCCAGTATACTGATGCCACTCTAATTTGGGTGGTTGCATTCTTCCAGACTAGATCTATCCTGCAAGGTTTTTCTTCATGTATCCTAAGCCTAGTATAATAGTGCTGCATGTAGTTGAAAAGATGCTGCACTTCACCCCAGAAGTGGCTGTACTTTGGTGTGGGGTGACTTTTTCAGATGCTTTGGGATGAAAGAGATCATCTATAAGCTAGACCTTACCTCACTGTGCAGTCATTCCTAGTCACTGAGCAACTTTTGAGAAGAAAAAAACCCCAACTGGTGAATGCAGGGAGTAAACATGTCTATTTATGTTTATCTTCCAAGTCAAACATAAATAAGAGCTGACTTGAGGCTGGAGAGTGCATGACACACTGTTAACTGAGAACTGGCAACGCAGGGCCTGATCCTCTGCTCTAAGTCAGAACGGCATTTCTGGAGTCAGTGGAGTTCAAGTTCATGCACTCCAGCCATGCAGCCTGTAGCTGTCTAAAAGTTAAGTGTGACATAGTGGGACAGTGAGATGAGTCGTGTGTGGTCAGTGTTTGGAGGAAAACCTGGAGCTGGATGCAAATGTCGCTGGTGATTCAGTCGCTATCCACATCCTCTGTCAGAACCAAGCTGGTGTCTCAGCAGGAGCTGGCAGAGGTCTTGCCTTCCAGTCCAAGAGCGTGGTGCGTGAAGTCCAGTTTGGTTACTGGTGCCTTGGGTAACTGGCCACCTGTGCTGAGTTGCACCAGCATTCCTGTGAGTTCAAGGGGGGGGCTTTTACCCTCATTGTTCTTCCAGTGCTGCGGAGCCGCTTTGCTTCCTTTCCAAACGGGGAATTTCCAAATCACCATATATAGATAACCCCTTCAAACAAAAACCTCTATACAGAGCTGAAAAAAAGGCCGTGTTCCCAAAAAGGCTGTTTGTTCGAGCTGCGCTAATTTGCCTCAGAGAGGCTATTGCATCTCTTCAGAAGCTGAGTGCTGTTTACATCCCCCAAATGTCAGGGCAGCTGCAGCCTGAGGGCACAACCCTCTGGTGTGCAGAACGCTGAAGCGCAGTGCTGGGGGTCTGAGTACAATAGACGTGTGTGCTGACATCACAACCAAATCACGGTAGGTTGGTTGTTGGTGGTTTTCCTTTGGTTTTAACAAACATTCGTTGTCCTTGAGCTGTTCTGTAGCTTGGTGTGGTAAGATGATGATGATCCAGAGGGAATTTCAGTCAAGTCA
The DNA here is from genome assembly GCA_024611175.1 of Megaceryle torquata. Taxonomy (NCBI): domain Eukaryota; kingdom Metazoa; phylum Chordata; class Aves; order Coraciiformes; family Cerylidae; genus Megaceryle; species Megaceryle torquata. The sequence continues at coordinate 27,059 of JANIJG010007757.1, forward strand.
GTGGCAGGTGGAGAACTTGAGCCCAGCAGTGACAGGGAGCTGAGCTGAAGCTGAAATCTGCAACCAGATTCTGATCCAGATTAAACAGGAGCAGAACTGGAGTGATAGTGCTGGCTTCAGAGCACAGGATGCAGCTAGAGAAGAATCGACACACGCATGTCCCACTCTTACTGGAAACAGGATCTGCCAATTACAGTAAAGTTTAAAAATAAACCAAAATTGTGTAAGATTTAATTATTTTCCAGGCTGTTTTTTCCTGCTTCCACCTATCCCAGCATGACCTACAGGGACATAATGGCTGTAATGTCTCCGGGCTGCAGGGTGGCAGACTGAGTGGCATTTAGATTAATAAAATGACAATAAAGGGAATTATTCTAAGATGAGCAACACTTCCATGGAAAGACTTCCTTGGGAAGTGAGTAATGTAAGGAAATCTTCTCTATATACCCAACAGCTCTAGTCAAGGACCTCTGAACACGCATCTGTGAGCCCTGGGAACCAGACTCAAAGCATTTCTAGACCACTGACTCTGCTGTCACTCATAGGGTTATGCTATGTGGGACTAAGGTATTGCACAACCTGATATTGCAAAGATCACTTGTGATGCAGCTGGGTACCAAACTGGGGGGGGGGATGGGGGGCACACGATGACACATAAGCAAGTGCCCAGTTTAACTGCTGACTGAATCCAGGCTTCTCAACTGGATCTGATTTCTTGGGCCTGTTCTGATTTTCCATCTGGTTGATGAGTTTGGACGTGACTCTTTTCCCCTACCCTGCACAGGTCCTTGGCTCCTAACTCCTCTTCACATTTTTTTTTTTTTTTACAGTTCCCAGGAGGGAAAAAATTAAATTAGAGAAAAATATTGCTCACCAGTTTCAGAAATCCCACAGGTTTCCAAACATTCTTCCTTTGCTACTTTTTAGCCTGTCTTGTTGGTCACTCCCCATGTTAAGGGATGTGATGATTGATTGATCTCTTCATAACTGGTTGTAACTTTCCAACTTTTCTCTACTAGTCATGTGTTAGATTTGCCCAGAAGCAGCACATATTAAAACCTAAGGAGAGGAAAAAAAAGAAAAGCGCTATTGCCACCTCTACCTGATGAGGCAGAGCCAAAAGCAGATGCATGGAAAGCAGGACAGCGATGAGAAGGGAAACCCATTTTGGTCCGTGTTTGTTCTGGCAGAAGCCTCCTGCATACAGAGGCTACTTACCCATGAAGGCTGAACCTGGGGTCTTTGCTAGCTGCTCTCTGCCACGTTCTTCTGCTCTTACACCCAGTAAGATATTTGTCATAGATTTATCTTCAGGCAGTTGACTCAGCAGTCACAAACTTGAGCACATATTTAAGGCCATACTGAAGGGAGATAATCGGTGGGCATGTAGGAGGCTGTTGCACATACCAGCTCTGCCAGGGAATATTGCTTCCTGCCTTTTCCTCCACAGCTGACACCTCCACCTTGGCAGCAGGTGCTTTCTGCAGGCTCTGCGTTTCTTGATGACTTCTGCACTTCTTGATGACTTATGTATCAGCTTCTCTCCAGGGTAAAGCAGCAAGGGATGGGGTTTGTTGGCACCTCCAGTGTCTGGCCGTGGGGCAGCCCAGGGGAAGGGACATGCTGGGTAGCACTAGGACCTGGGGGAAGGCTCAGCCTGCCTCCTCCCAGAAGATTAGCCAATATTCCCAGGGCAGGGCACTCTCCCCAGCCTTTCTTACTTTTTCTTTCCTCTATATACGTGTTTTTCCTTCTAGTTCATTCCAGAGTGGAGCAGCTTTGGATTTCTCTGAGCTGCTTTGCTTCCCTCCCCCCCCCACCTCCTGGTAGCTGGACTGCTGCCAGTGTCTTGCAGGGCCAAAGTTTTATCTATAGGGATATATTTTTCAAACCAGCCCAGCTGCACACAGACTGCCTGCGATTGAATCCACGCTCCTGGGGCGAGTTTAACTTGGGAGAGGAACAGCAGCAGGGGTGCTGTTTGTGCCTCTCCTCCAGCTATTCCTGTCAAGATGGATTTATGACTTTAAAAGGAGTAAGGGGGGGAGGAAGGAAAATTGCCTACAGGAGCCAGAGCTTACACCACAGCAAAACACGCGTAAAGAAGCAGTCGGATCTCAAGGCATGAGCAGCATAGAAGTGGCACCCTGGGATCTGGTGGATCCTTGCACGTAATATGACTGATCTTAAGCCTTTCATCTGCCTTCACAGAGCCGAGCTTTTGGATTTAAGGTAGTTTGCCCAGGACCAGACTTTGCTATGTTGGCCAAGACAGTGCTTTCTCTTGGTCTGTGGCTGCAGTTTGCTGTGGGACAGAACACACCTGAGAGAGGTGAGTGCCTGGAAAGACAAGGTGTTCCCTTCCTGCTTTCCCCCATTTAATATCTCCTGGTCCTCAGACCTTCTCATAAGACCTTTTCAGAACAGGAGCTGAAGTTCTGTTGCAGCTTTAGGTGTATAGTCATACTCGTGTGTTACTTTGCTGGCACAAGGAAAAAACAAACTAAAAATCTTTCTAAAATTGCTATAGTAGAAACAAATGTTATCTTGCTTGTTTCCAGTAATGGAACAGAGACTGTTTCAGAAACTTGCAGTTTAGTGCAACCATCTGGAAAAAGTCAGGGGACTGCTCACTGTTAACCTATATACTGCACACATCGATTAAGAGGAGTAAAACCAGTGATTGATGTTATACCTGTTGTCTTGTTCTCTTGCTAATCACAGTAATTCAATCATTATATTTCCTCTTTAAAATATTTTCTCTTGGATATACTTCAGGGTACTTGATTATGGGTCAGCCACACAGAACTGACAGCAGGGAGAGGGAGGTGGAGGAGGTTGTCTCCTTTCTGGGTCCTGCACCATGGTGCTGGGCAGAAGACTTAGCCCACCTCGTGATGGCTAAGCTGATGTGATCGCTTTTGTGCTGCCTTGTGTTCACTAGTAGAAAAAGATTCTGTCCTTGGACTGGCAGGCTGCTGCTGGCTGCCTCTGGCTTTCACCACACCTAAGAAATGTAATCTGGTGTGAAAGGAGAAGTGAACCTCTTGTCTACCTGGACAGGAGATCCTCAGACAGCAGCCCAGACTGCTGAGGTCAGATTCTGCTTCAGGTACACAAAGCGGACACTGTCTATTGCTTGGATCCCATTACAGGGGACTGGAATCTGTCCCTCAGTGACACAGGAATGGTGCTGCCACCTCTGGCATTGTCACAGTGTTCCAGGTCTGTGCAGACAGCAGTTATTCCTGTTGCCATACATTTCTGCTGCCACGGGAGTGTGTGACTGTTCCCCAGCCCAGGCTAAAAATGATGATGCTCAGACTATCAGCAAACATGAAAAAGCAAGCCATGGTTTTCTGGAAGGACTGCTGCAGGGGCAAAGTTGTGCAAATGTTGTGTTACTGATGTGCTGACTTTGGCTCGCGTGCTGCTGAGTGGCCTTGGAGGAAATGAACCTGCTGGTCGGCAAGGTGCCCGTTCCTCAGCAGCTTTCATGTGGGGGGCCTCCCAGGTGAAGCAACCTAAAGCAACCCTGAACAAACAGCCAGTGTGGCGGGACTCCTGGGCATGGGCTGGCTCTTGTCTGGAGGTGCTGTGGTCATGTGACATGATGACACAAGAGGACCTGTTTGAAAGGTAGCGATGCACGTTCAGAACGCTGTTTCCTAGAGACTTGACAGAATGTGAATGATTGTGGCTTTATTCGCAGCTGCAGCGGACAAAGCGAGGAAGCTACTGCGTGGCCAGTGGTGCTTCTACGTGCTCAGAAATTATTAGCTTTTTCAGGGCCATTAGCTATTGACTTAGTGCACCAAGGCACAAAGTCAAGGCAGAGCATCACATGACCAGTTCCACCACTTTCCTCTTTGGGTCCTGAATCCAGTCTTTGTTGTATCAGTGTAAAGTATGGCTGTTTGATAGTTTGAGCTTTGACAACTTAGATTTCATTACCGTTACCTGACTACTCTGGATGAGCATCAGTAGAAAATGATGGGGATGTTGCCATCCCTGTGGGTGACACAAATGTAAAAGACACGGCCCCATCCACAGGCGCTTTGTAGAGGGCCCTGTGCTTGGTCATCTCTGAAGCACAGCTCAGTAACCGGCATAATACCATGATTCCAGGACTCTTGAGGATGTAAATAAAACAACAGAGATAGGGAAACTCCTGAAAAGATCATAAGAGATGGCAACCCAGCTTCCTTCCCACCAGAGGAATTTGTCTGAAGGGACATTTCTCAGCCGGCAGCTTGTGATCTGTGGCATGGACGAGCTGGAACCTGCATGGGCGGTTTGGGCTTTGAGTCACACAAGTGTGTTTTGCTTGGTGGGGCTCAGCTCCTTAAATAGGCGGGTGATCGAGCTGTCTCCCGTGGCATGGGCCTCTCTGACATGGCTGTAAGTGTAAAACACCTCACTGGCTGGCTTGGTGGGATACCTCTCTTTCTGGAAGAGGCGGTTCCTTTCTTCTCCTGCCTCTCACTGTGATCCCGAGGGGCCACAGGGAAGCACAGGCTGTGTTCTTCAGCCTCCCAACCTGGCTCTGCTCATAGTAGAACTTTTTTATCCTTGCATGGACAAACAGTGAGAAGGGAAGACAAACATGGAATTTCAAACAGATAACCAAGACAGGACATGATCTTTTTTTTTTTTGGCTGTTAAATCCTTTATGCTCTACAAGTTCCAAGTCCCATGTAAATCACGCTGTGGAGTCTTCAGGTCCCAGCTGAGGGTGCAGAGAAGTCATGAAGCGGATGTCTCCTGTCAGCATCTCAGTGTAAAATGGGCAAGTCTGACCAGCTGTTTTTCTTCTGGAAAAGCCAAATGTTTAAATAGGCAGCACTGTGACTCAGTGGTGACATTTTGCTCCCACATCAATCCTTTCAAAACACTTCCTTGCATGACTGGTCCATGTCTACTGACCACATATCACCTAGAAGGTGACTACAGGATACTGCCACGTGTTGTTCCCTGAACTTAAGTAGAGCATGAGAGATAGGGAAACTCCTGAAAAGATCCTAAGAGATGGCAACCCAGCTTCCTCCCCACCAACAATAGATCTGCCGAGTTATTCCTCAGAAGCCAGGGTCTGACAATTCAGGAGGCAGGGAGGTGCTAACGGATGCCCCTTCTCTCAGAATCTCACTGAAAGTGAAAAATCTTCATTTGGCATCTTGCCAAGCAGATGATCTTTCCCTGTAAAGCAAAGAAACTGCTTCAAAACAGCAGCTGCTTGTGTAATGCAGGGATTTACTGGTAACAAATTCTCCCCAGCCACACCTCTGGCATGATGGGCTGTTTGTATTGGATGAAGGACAAAGAATGGGAAGATGTTGGAACTGAAAACCTAAACCTGAAAAGAAGGATGATGGAACTGTCCAGTCATTTTATAAGCATTGTCCCACTCCTGATGTAGTGAGATCCTTTGTCAAGATTTCTTTTTTTATGGATCCCTTCTGCCAACAAAAATCTAAATGGGAGGGATTTGTTTCCATCTGATGCAGGCTGGAGTGTTAGGTAGAGGTAAGTGTGGTGGTATTTGCCTGCATGAAGGATTAGCCTTCTGCTCCACCCAGACAATGCCTTTAGCTCCAAAATATCTACCTGCCCACCAGTCAAACTGTAGCTTTTTTTAACCACTTGTTAACCAATGCTTTCTACCCTCTGGGCACAGCCCTGTGGTGTCAAGCTGGAGCTCTTCCTGAAGACCCTCCCAATTACCACGGCTATTTCCAGCAACTTAGGATGGGTAAAAACAGTGTTGAAAGGATGTCAGCATTATGCCCAGAGCTGCTGGGAACAGTTGAGAGTGCAGTTTGACAGGGGCATGGCTCTTGACTCTCCTGTCATGGTCTTTTCTTTTGAGCAGGTGTTCCATGCTGGTTTTCACCTGTGTGTTCCCCCATGCAGGTAGTTCTGTCAGCAGTGGAGTGTTGCTTGCAACTGCTGCTTTTACGGTGTATTCCGAATTCCCTTCCTGATGTGCTAGTGCAGGTGACCTTGTTTACTGCTTGCTAACAGTGTCCTTTGGCCATCGATCCCTCTCCTGACAGACTCAGAAGCTTTCACAGACATTTGTTGCAACATCTGCAAAATGAATGATGCTCCTTGAACTGGTGAGGAGTGGAGAGGAGAAACGACGCTTTCCTCCTGGAAGGTGGCAGTTGTGCTGATGAGATCTCTGGCTGCAGCTTGCCAGCCAAGCAAGCAGCTTGTATTTCTCTCAGCAGAGGTGAAAGCACAGAGCTGTGGCTACCTGCACTTGACTTGCTGCTGCAGCCAGAAGCTCTAAACAAGACCCTTGTTGCTCTGCCCTGCTTCGAATGCTGTTAGGAGGTGGGGAGCTCTGGGAACCAGTGACACAGGTCATGGGTTCAGCTCTCCTGTGTGATGTGGTGATGAAATTGCATATGGCTATGGGCAAGTTGGAAAGCTTACTGGACTTCACTTTAATTTCCTGCTCAGTCCTGGATGCCAGGCTGCTGGGTGTGTGTGTGTCTGCAGCACAGGGCTGAGCTGTGTTGGGTCACACAGGGTTGGCTGTAATCCATGTAGGTTGGAAGTCCCACTTCTGCCTCCTCCTAGCATCTCTTGTTTAGTCACTGCTGAGTAACTTTCATGATTTCCATTTCTGAGGGCTGTGATTTCTCTTGTTTCAGGAGATCTGGTAACCTCTGCCATCTCAGTCAGCACCTACTAGAGGAGGGTGGTTCCTGGGCTGCCTTGGTCTCTGTAGCAGCACAGTGACCCGTAGGCAGCATGTTTACAGACCATGTGTGCAAGCACCTTGGCTTTCTTCCAGCTCACACCCAGACTGTGAGATGCACTGAGTGTGGTCCTGACTCCTGCACATCACTTCTGTCCCCCAGCCTGTGGGCAGCCCCAGCACACTCAGCCCTTTCTCCAGGGTACCTCCCTCTGACATTCCTCAGCACACAGACACTGACACTTCTGCCATGGGATGGATCTGGGCACTTGTGCCCTGGTTGTATCAGGCAGGCATCTGAATGGTACCCAGTGAGGGAAAGAAATAGCAAGGTAAAGACTGTCTGGATGAAGACTGGGCAAAGAGGATTGAGGCTCCTGTGGCTCAAGCCTGGATCAGCTCTCCCCCTTGGGCTGTACCCTGAGTGGCTGTGCTCTTGCTGGGTCATGATCTTTTCTGTGCTCATGTCATCAGGTTTCTCTGGTGTGACATGTAATGGACACCTCGTATTCACTCACTGGTCCCTTCCCTCCACTTGGTTTTGCCATCTCATATCTGCCTCTTGTAGTAGTGCCCCAGTGGGGGGTTTGCAACCCCCTGCTCATCTCTGCCAGGCTCCTGGCTGTCTCTGGGCCTGCCTTGACATGGCTTTCTGCAGGGGAAGAGCTGTTTGCATGAGCTGTCTCCTTGGAGCAATTATTGTACAGGAACCTTGCCATTCAGTTGTCTGCTGCCTTGTGGTTTTTGGCTCCTACACGTGGCTCCAGCACTCAACCACTGTGCTCCAGAGCCTGCATTGCTTGGCCTTCCCACATTCCTGATCCCTTCACTGATAAAGGAGCCCAAATAGGTCAGCAGGAATCTCTGGGCTGAGGATTTTTCTCCCTTTTTGCACCTCAAAAACTGTCAGGAAGCAGGGTGTTGGTGAAAAGAATTCCAAATTCATTATTGATATTCCAGTAACTATAAATCTCCCAAGCTCTAACAGTGGTAGAAGGAGGAGTTGCCTGTGTGTGCTTCCCACAAAGCACTTTAATTGAAATGGTAAGAAAATCGGAGTGGGAGCCCAGGCCACACCCTCCCAAGCAAGTTCTTCCTGACATATTGTGTTATTCTGCACAAATGGGGCTGTGCATCCCAGAGCCCTTTTGAGGTGCTGCTCCTAAGACTATCTGGGAAAGGAGGTCAATGTGCATTCAGAAGAGCAAGAAAACATCAACTTAGCCTAGCTTTTAGCAAATGATCTAGGGAGGAGTCCCTCCATGCCAGACTTTCCTGCCAGCAGTGGTATTAAATCGGGGAGCTTTCTGCCAGTCTTGTGTGGACTGTAGGCTTTGAACTGAGAGGCAGCCAGTTCTGAGTATCAGCCACCTCCCCTGGGAGAGCAGAGCCAGCAGTTTTTCTCATCAATTTGCTTTATCATTTCATTCTTTTCCAAATACAGCTTTTTTATATATATATTTTTTTATTTTCAAGACACTGCTATTGTCATAAGATGGGTTAAACCTGTATGTTGTTTTAGGCCAGAATGTTGCTCCTGACCTTGGCAGTTGGTCTCATAACCAGGAATTTGCATCTTTTTCAGGGACTGCTGCTCCTCAGCTCAGAGCAGCAGCTATGGATGGCAGAGGCTGCTCCCTGGCACGGGGCATAACTGACCTGCTGGCTCAGGCTGGTGAGGAATGTTCCCGGCTCAGCCTGGTGTTGTGTAACAAGGGGTGTCAGTACAAACTGATGTGGCTCAGAGGCATTTTTTTCTGCAGCAGTGAGAGCAGGATCCAGGACTTGAGGGTTTTACTTTTAGCTCTACCTTGATTCCTGTGCCTGAGCTCCTGCCTCTTTCCACAGCCCTGGCTTTTCAGTTTATCTGTAAGGGGTTAATAACCCATGTGATGGGTTAACGACACTTCAGTGTTAACATCTAAGTGTTGGAAAGGAACAGTTGTGATCAAACAGATGAGTCTAAGCAAGGCTGTCCAATGAGGGGAGATGGGGTGAGAAGTTCCTGGACAGCTGACATCAGGACTGAGAATAAAGCCCAGGAGCCCTCACACTTGGTGTAAATAATAATAATAAAAATGGGCAAGTCCTAAGGTGTCTACCCAGCAAAATTCTCGGTGAATTCTGAGAGCTGGCACAAGACGACCAAGCTTTCCTAGCAGATGCCTGATCACGGATGGGTTCAGATCATTCCACTAACTCACCTCCTTCTCTCTTCCCTTGCTAGGTGCCCAGCCATCTATTTCCAATTCAGAAGGGGACCTCCTCTTCTTGCTGGACAGCTCTGGCAGCGTCTCCTCCTATGAGTTTTCCAGGGTCAAGGAATTCATGTGGGACCTTTTGCAACCTTTCACCTTTGGCCCCAAAGATGTCCAGACCAGCATCATCCACATCAGCACTACGCCCACCATGGAGTTCCCTTTTGACAGGTACCTGTCCAGTGGGGCTCTGCAACAAGCTATCCAAAACACCCGGCAGCTCATGGGTGACACTAACACAGGCAAAGCGCTCTCCTATGCCAAGGAGAAGTTGTTCAGTGATGAAGCTGGTGCCCGACCAGATGTGCCTAAGGTACTGGTTTGGGTGACAGATGGTTTTTACACTGATGACATCTTGGAACCCATGCAGCTCCTGAAGGACATGGGGGTAACAGTCTTCATTGTCAGCACTGGACGGGGGAATTACCTGGAACTGTCTGCTGCTGCCAGCCAGCCTCCTGAGAAGCACCTGCACTTTGTGGATGTTGATGACCTACCCATCATCACCAAGGAGCTTCGAGATGCCATCCTAGGTATGACAGGGTTGGGCTGTGGTCACTGGGAGTTTGCAACAGGGCTGCAGAGGAATTAATGCCTGGCTCTGCAGGGCAGGCAGTGTGAGAATCCTCTAAAATCAGTGCTCCTCCTGACCCACAGCTGCTGCCCTGCAAACTGAGGTGTGTTGTCCGCAGTGCTATAGGTCCAAGGGCTTTTAGGAGGTCTGGGACAAATATCACTGTTTGTCTTGGAAGGTCCCCTCACTCACTGGGACAATTGCCCTTCTGCAGGCATGTTAGTGAGGTGCACTTGTTTGTGATGAGTTGTTCAGTTGTTAATGAAGGAAAGAGGCTCAGGCAGCCTAATATCAGGGTGACTTTTTCTCCAAAATGCTCTCTGGCTACATGCCATCTGACGGAGACAGAGGACATGTGTTGAACACATTGTGGATGCAAAATGGGATGCGTATTGCCAGGAAGGGTTTGGTCCTGTCAGCTCCCTCAAACTCTTGCCTAGGCTAGATCTGAGATCTCAAACTCCTGCCTACAAGTGGATGGCAATTGTCCTCTTCTAAAGAGTGACTGGGGAAGGTGCTTGCTATCAGCATGAAGGCTGTAGGAGAGGAATGCTCTTGTTCCATAAATTCCCTGTTGTAACGTGTTCCCCATCCACTGGATCCAGAGCCTGACTTGGCCAGCACGGCCCTTGGAAGGAAATCCCAGCCCCAGCTTGTCAGGCTTAGCAGGCCAAGTGCTACCTCTGTTGCTAGCGTGGTTGTGGCGGTTGCTGTGCAGAGAGTAGGAACAGGCAGCAGATTTGATTTTTCAGCAGTCCTGTTTTTAAAAGCATCCAGGAAAGGGCCCAAGGAGACCCAAAGCCATAATCTGGGCCAGAAGACAGGCGTTTGGAAGCCAAGAGGAATATCTCATGTTAATCTGCATGCTGCAACTGCACAGCGCGTGTTCTTTTTGCAGCTCTTCAATGTCATCATGGTGGGAGTGCCAGTGACTGCAAAGCAGGGGCTTTGCCTCAGCCTCCCAGATGTCTCTGGGTTTGTTTAGAAAGCTGAGTGAGTTACTATGACTTTGCAGACTTTCCACTGGTTTTTCTGGAGGTTCTCTCCGTTGGAAATCCTGTTTTAATTCCTGTTTTAATTTGGCTTCTGCTCTTGTGGGCTGGTTGGAGCTGCTTCTGGAGTGTCCAAGTAACCCTTTCCACAGAGTCCTCAGCATGGAGCAATTTCTTTCTCTTTCCAGTCGTGATCACTTAACAGATCCCACACAGGGACTGCGTTCAATCCTCCACCTCTCCCCAGTACCAGCAGTGCTTCTACTGCACCAGGTACCACACAGCCCCCCAGATGTTCTGCTCTAAGCAGTTCAACAGTTCAATCTCCTCAGCTGTACCTCACTGGACAAAGGCAGACACTTTTATGTAGGGGTTGCTCGGCTAAAAAGCATTTTCTTTGCCTTCAGAAATTTGATTAGAGATCCGAGCAGACAAATAATACAATGAACTGCCAAGGCTAAGTCTGGAGTTCACAGCGAGGGTTTTCAGTCCTAGACAGCAAACCGGTCACTACTTGGACAGGGATACAAAAAGAAGGTGCCTTATGCTTCTGAACTGTATTTCTGTCCCACTACAGTTTACACTGAGGCCAAGGGATGAGAGGTCTCTGCCTCAGTTTCCTTTTTGAAAAGCCTGGCTGTGTCACAGAGCAGAGAAGATAGGCTGCTGCTTAGACATGGTGGTCAGGAAATAGTTCCAGTGATGCTACTATGCAGAAGGGTGCAAGACAGGGAGCACGGGTGGATGCGTATGTTTTCTCCCCCTCTTTTTCCTTGGCACATGGCCCTGACACAGTAAGTCTGCAGAACACAGCTGGCTATGGTTCCCAGCCAGGCTATGGCCACTGCCACAGCCAGCTCCTGGCAAACACCTCAGCCCTTCCTAGTGTGAAGGCAGCTCTAGCTCAGCCTTCTTCCATTGCATCTTATAGATTGTGTACCCCACATATGGTGTTTGATGCTCCTTCTGGGGAAGTACCTTCAAATATTGTGAAACCAAGGTGTTTATTTGAGATGACATCAGGTTCTCTGCTAGCATCCACTTGCTCTTCACTCAGACAGTTGAACTGACAACTGCTGACTTGTTTAATCCTTCGGCACCATCTTCTGAGCCAAGTTCTGCAGGAGCCCACCTGCCCAGCAGTCACAAAACATCAGCCACTTCCCATGCACATTTAGAGCAACATATTTCTGAATTCAAACAAGGTCCTGGACAACTTCTGCTGCAGGGAAGGTTTGAGTCTGGAGTCCTCTGACTTTCTCACTTAGCACTGAATATAATAAGCAGGTGACCAGAGGCAGTGATCTCAGCCCTTGAATGTCCACCCTGGTGATGGAGAACTGTGTGTGTGTGTCCCCAGAACTGGAATTCTCCCATCCATATCAAAGTAGGGAAATGGAGCCACGAAGCAGAAGTGATTAGTCCCAAGTCCTAGCTGAAGCTTCTGTGGAGAGGTGGTCATGTACCCATCGCTCAAACAGGTTTATCTGCTGCATGGCTGCATTTCTCACACACATCATGAACCAAACAGCATTCCTGAGAGTCTAATCTTGGCCTCGACAATGCTCACGGGATGCCAGCACACTCAGGACTGCAAAATGGTGTTTCATGTCAGCAGGAGGTGGAAGACAAGGGTGTCACCAGCTGTCTCCGAGTGTCGCTAGGAAGGCACTGCCGGGGTCCAGTACAAGAGATTAACTTGCTGCTTCCCTCGGGGAACAAGGAGGTGCTGGGAAGTGCGCACCACGGGCATCTGTTTCCAGGGGTTTGTTGCCCTCTTTATACCCTCAGGGCACCTATAATCTGGCAACAAGGGGCAGAGCTACTTGCCGTGGGCTTCCCACAGCGTGTCCGTCAGGCGTTGCCCCATCACTTTAATCTGCCTGGTCTATTTGCAGTGTCCCTGGGCCCTGCCTCCAAGCCCACTGCTTTCTACTCCCTGCACTCTTGGCAGGACTTTTGGCTCGGGGGCCTTTCCTCTGTTCCCCGTTCCTCTGTGGCTCGGGGGGGTGTTTGCAGGGCTCCCAGAGGGTGCGGTGCCGCAGGTGCCGTGGTGCTGCCTCCCACCCTCTGCCTTCTCCGAGTCCTGGGTGGAGTGACCCTGGCTGGCAGCGCCTGTGGGTGGGAGTGGGCATGGCACAGAGAAGGAAAATGTTCCTGCCTGCCAGGGAGAGCCAAAGAACAGCTCAGAGGAAAAACTGAGGCTGGTTTATTTCGAACAGGGAAATTGGCAGGGACTCGAAGCAGCTCAGAGAGCTGATCTCTCAGCTAAAGGATGAGTCTGAGTGTGCAAGGCTACCTCCTGTTCTCTTGCAAGTCTGAGCAGAGTTTTGTGCCTCCCCTTACCTCTGTGCCATGGGCAGGCACCGAGAGCTACTTACAGCACTCTGTGAATTGTTTTGGGCTTGAGCTGGAGAGTTCTTACTGTAAGGTTTCAGGAGTGACACTCTACAGAGCAAATTAACTTCTTTGAGGAAAGAGTATCTTTGTGTCTTTCTATGCCACTTCCCTGGAGCTAGAAACACTCTTGGGTGCTTCTGCCCCTCTGGAAGGCTGGAGAACAGTGGAATTCTGCCCAAGATGGGCTCAGGAGGCCATGTGTGTCAGAAGGGTCAAGTGGCAGAGGAAGCTGGGGGAGCTGCAGAGCCATCAGATGAAGTATTTGTGTCTGGCCTTTGGGGTCTAGAACTCAAAGGTAGCCCAAGACTTGAAGAGAAGCCTCTGTGCAGGCAAAGAGAGAGGCAAGATAGTGCAAGAGTGGCTCTAAATGTTGAATGTCACAGGACAATGGAGCTCTGTGAAACACTGCAGGGAGTGACTTCAGCTGGGATGAATGCAGCTGGCTCAGCTGATGCTGGATGGTCCTCAGTTGCTGCCCCTTCTTCCTGGCCACATGGTACAGGCAGGAGAGGAAGAAATGTATTTCTTCACACTCTGGGCTGCTTCACATACATGACAGAATTTGTGCTCCCGGACCTTTCCAAGAGTGCCTGGCTCACTGAATTGCTGAGGGGGGGGGTTGGCTACACCTGCCTGACTTCAGCTGGCATCCAGAGTTGCTGTAGCACCATCTCACGTCCAGAAGGGTCTGTATTTTAAATGTGCTGTGTTTTGTGTATTAACATCAGTAGTGATTTCTTGATGCTCTTTCTCCTCCAGATGTTATCCAAGCAAATCGGCTCCATGCAGTAGATATCACCTCAAGCAGCTTCCGTCTGATGTGGCCCAAACTCCTCTCCCAAGAAACCGATTACTACATCCTAGAGTATGCCCCAGTAGATGATCTAGCAAGGAAGAGGACAAAGCAAGTGCCTGGGGATCATACAAGCCTCATGCTAAGTAACCTTGCACCAGAAACCACTTATGAGGTGGCACTCATTCCAGAATCCAACGTCCACTACTTCCCTCCCCAGACAACGAGGGTTACTACCCTGGCAGGTAAGATCCACTGCACTGAGCCTCATGTGTGTAAAGCAAAGAGGACAGCCCTTGGTCTGCATCCCACAGCCTCACGGTCTGACTGCAGGAGGCAGATGGTTGTGGTCAGGACAGAACATAATGAGCTGCTTTAAGTGGGTCCCTGCCAATGGGGAATTTTGACCTTCATGGCTTGAGCAGCTGCTGTGGGAACAAGGAGATCCCTGGCTCCTACCTGAGGCTGCAGGAACAGCTAGGGGAGAGCAGTGCTCGTGAAGGAGGCAAATGCTGCTTCTCCAGGCAGGTGTATCCCCTGTGGAAGAGGGAAGGAGAGGGGGAGAAGCCAGCTCCTCTGTGCACATGGGTCATTTGGGCCAGAATAATAACTCAAATTTATGCTGGATAGCAACGTGCCAAAAAGTGACACGCAAAAATCTGAGCAGATGTGACAAAGTCAAGATGAATTTGCATCCAATATTAATTCTCTGAGTAGTTTTGCCCACTCCTTGCTGCACAGGTCGGGAAAATGTTTTCTTAGGGCTGAGCTGGGTTGTGCTGGCTGGAATGCCCATCAACATCCACTTGCTGGATGGATTTTCTTCCACCTCCTGGAGGCTGGTATGGTGCAGGTCAATTATGCTCCTCCGACATCATTCTTATCCCCTGAATTCCATACTCATTCATGTCTTTCTATGTTGCTTTCAGAGGAAATCAGCCCAGCTCAGATTCTCATCTCGGAGTCTGGCCCTCGCAGCTTCCATGTTAGTTGGGGTCCTACACTGGGCAGTGTGATCAGCTATCAGATCCTGTATGGACCACTTCCTGGGAACTCGGTGGAGCTCCTGGAAGTGGATGGCAAACAGAACAGCACTGTGGTGGAGAATCTGGCACCCAATACAACCTATCTGGTGACGGTGACCGCAGTCTACCAGTCAGGAAAGGAGAAATCCTTATCAGCTAAAGCATGCACTCAGGAAGGTGAGTGAGGAGCACTCTACTGATAGGAAACTCTCTGGGCACAAGGTGTCTCTGAAGTGTGCTCATTTCTTTGCACAGATCATCTGCCTCCAGGGGAATCCAGAGCACTTGGTCAGCCCAGTTAACTGGGGAGGGATGAGAGAAGGGAAAGAGGAACAAGGAACTAGTTGGTAAGGACCACAAATGGCCCATGGTAATGTGAATCTTCTTTCTCTAGAGGGCTCCAAAGTGAGGCACCTTCGCTTTGAAGACGTGGGCCCCAACACCCTGAAAGCCTCCTGGGACTCTGCTGATGGGAAGGTCCTTGGTTACAGAGTCAGATGCCGGCGGCAAACTGGCTCTTCATCTGTCATCAGCGTTTCACCGCAGATCCACAGTGTGCTCCTCACGGACCTGGCTTCGGGCACCACTAACAAAGTGTGTGTGAAGCCCGTGTACAAGAACCAGCCGGGCAAAGGGCTGTGCCGCATGGTGCACATGCAGCCAGGTGAGCTGGGCTGCAAGGCAGAATCCTGGGGTGCTTTAGCCAAGGGAAAGTGTCCTGAAGGGCACTGAAGTGCTGGAGATCCAGCACAGAGGAGCCCTTATGGTGAAATACTCTGTGGTCATCAGCTAGTTTGCCAATAGGGCTTCATCACGGCCACCAGCCCAAAAGATGCTGTCCAAACATGGGCTCTTCCCCCATTTTTAAGAGCAACACTCCTCCTAGTGGCGTTACCAGAAAAACTGTACAGTGGAGACGGTCCTGCAAATAACTCTGGGATTACAAGGGTGGGAAGACTGCCAAAAGCTGGCATCGGGCATTGGAGGTGCTGTTTAGAAGTCATTTAAACTCTTGGCTACCCTTCACTTTTCACCCTGGGAGAGACAAGGTAACTGCTCTCCTCCTTCCACTGCCCAGAAGCCAGTTACTGTCAGGAAACACAATGGGCTGCAGTGAAGTAAGAGCTAAAAAGCATCTGTGTGACCGTGCAGAATCACAGCCTCTCTCCCAGCAAGAGGCTGGAGTGATAGCAAAGGTGACCACAGGGATGAGATCTCAGACTCTGTCAGGTTTGGAGCATGGGTGGATAAAGCCAATGTACTTTTTGTGTCCTTCCCAGCTACAGAGGCACGAGGATATAAGCAGCAGAGACAGCGAGCGTGACAGGCTCTGGAGTGACCCTATACCCGGCAGAGCAAGGAACCTTGCTTCGACACGGACAAAAAGGAGGGGTCAGGGGAGGAAACCGGGAAGCTCACAGATCATCTCCCAGCCTGTGCTGTCTGCTGAGGTGTCCTGGTTGTCAAGCCAAAAGGCTGTCCCTGGCCAGCTCCTCCCAAAGCTTAACGGTTTGGTTTGGCTGGATGGGATGACCAGTCCAACTCATAGACCCCAAAGCTGTACCCTCTTCTATATATGTCTGACAAATAACAAATGGCAAAGTGGTGACCCCTCACTATCGCTTGCTTACTGCCCATTCTCTATTTATTAAATGTTGATAGAGTTTTATGTTTGCAGCTTATGAGCATGTTCAAAACTCAGCTGTTTCCTGCCCTGGCCTGTCTTTCTGGGCACCTGCACTTGGAGAAAGATTACAGGGGGTCAAATCCATTCCTGCTGTCAACAGCCTGTCAAACTGACACTCGTCAAAGAGCAGCTTTCCTCAACTCATCCAGTGTACTCACCAGGTAGCTCAGATTAGTCAGCACAAAAGTAGAACATCTCAGGGAGGGCAGGGAAGAGCAGCGGGAGAAAGAAGAATACAACAATGTACAGTGTGTGGAGGAGACCAGGTCAAAGTCACGGGGATTTCTGAGAAGAGGGAGAAAAGGTGGTTAACCCACTTGGCCTTGGGCCAGGGCATGGACATCCTGCCTTTTTATCAAGTGTGAGGGTGATGTGGTGTTCCCAGGTGGTCTTTGGTTTATGGCAGAGCTTGGTTGGTGAACTCAAATGGAACTCGCCTGGCTCATGACCAACGAGTGACTGTGACAGACCTGCCATCAGGTTCACCAGATTGGCTGCAAGTCCTGTGATCGGAGCAGCTCTAGGGAGACTAATTAGCCTGTTCTAACTAATCATGGCCAGTAAGTCTCCAGCTCTAGCATTCCAGGCTCTATCCTCTGTGCTCTGAAAACACTTTGCACATCTTCACTGTCTTGTCCTGGGCTTTCCACCCAGTGCTAAGTTTGAGCTACACTTCAGAATCAGAGGTTTGTGGGAGAAGAGTGAATCTGATTCTTTCCCTCTGGCCCCAGTCTTGAATTTGCTGTCACTAAGCAATCTGGAAACAGGAGCTGGGAGGAAAAAAAAACCAAAAAACCCCACAATTTTAATGCCTTAGTGACAAAGCTGTTAGAGCAGCACAGTTCCAAAATTCAGGGCTTAGGACTGTAAAGAAATGTGCATCTTTTCTGGTGAGAAAACCAGTGTCAGTGGGAACACCTCCCCTCGGTAGCGCTTGCTCTAGTTTGAATTTATTGCTTATTTGCCCTACATGTGGAACTTTTTTAATGCTGAGCTGTATGTTGGAGAGCCTCCCTCCTGTGAACCCTCCGATAGCTCTGCTGAGGGGCTGCTTCCAACAGCTCCTTTCAGGTCTGAGAGGAGATTTGTCACCCACCTGGCCTCCCCAGCACTGAACTCCTCCCATCCCGGGGTTTGTGGAGCGTTTGCCTTGGGCTGGCTCCTTGTAGGAAGCGATGGGAGGGAGGTGAGAGGTTGGGT
Source organism: Megaceryle torquata (assembly GCA_024611175.1). NCBI lineage: Eukaryota > Metazoa > Chordata > Aves > Coraciiformes > Cerylidae > Megaceryle > Megaceryle torquata. The sequence continues at coordinate 44,697 of JANIJG010007757.1, forward strand.
GAGTCTGTGAGAGGATTGCATGTGATTTGTGCTCTTCTGCAATGAGATAATCTCCTCCCTCCTTGCTGTAGGACTTTTCATTTTGCACACCCCCCTGCCTAGTTTACTAACACATTAACGTGTCACGCCCCCTCCCCCCCATTGTAATATACCCTTCTGAAGAGAATTAAATGCACAGTACAAGAGCTATTGGGTGATGACGTCATTCTTGATGGCAAAAAGGGCAGATCTGTGAAGTGAAGCTTCTGTTCCAATGCGGGAGGGGAGGAGGGGGGAGGTGTGTGAAAAGCAGGGATGTACCTCAGCTTTAAACGACTGCAGCGTAGGAGTTGTGTCCATCAAACCGGTCGTCCGGTTTGCACGGAGCTTTACCCCCACCCCGCAAAAAAATGACGAGATCAGAAATAGATGAATAAGAATAAACGAGTCTCGATAACGTCTCTGCTCCAGTAAGAACTGTTTTACGAGGAGAGCGGAGAGCACAAGCCCCGGGGGTCCCAGAAGCAGCGACATTCCCTCTCTCTGCGGAATATAAAAAGCTGTGTTTTTAGATGAGCTGTTCCCGGGATTTCTTCAGGCTCCTCACACCTTCTGACGCACGGTGGTGGTGGGAAGAAAAAGAGAGAAAAAAGCCCCTTGATGCTCGCCCCCCGCGCTGCCCCGCTGGCCGACACCGCGGCGGGATTTTCCGTGCGAGCTTTGGGGACGTTTCAGGCTCTTTTTTCCCCTTTTTCCTCGTTTCCCGTTTTCTGACCGCTTTGACGTCATCAAACGTTCGCGTTCCAGGCGCTGCGATCGGGAGCAGCTTTGCCAGTGACATCACGACGTTAGTTGTTAAAGGCGTTCCCAAGCAACGTTGCCGCCCGCCCCAGTTTGTCCCTCCCCGCTCTCCGTCCCCCAGCCCCCGCGGTCCCTCCCCCCCTCCCCTTCCCTCAGCCAATCCGAAAGCCCCACCCCCTCACCGCGTGACAGAGGCGGGGCTTTCCCCTCCTTTCCCACGGCGTGACGCCATCCGCGCGACGGCGCCGCGGCCCAATGAGAAGCCCCCCTTCCCCGGCCACGCGCACGCGCGCGGCCAGCGGCGCGTCCTTCCGCTCCGCCCCGCCCCGCCCCAGCGCGCGCGTGCTGCCGGCGGCGTCATGTCGTGGCTCTTCGGGCTGAACCGCGGCTCGGCCCCGGCCGG